>JASAND010017303.1:0-50351 GCA_030248195.1 Trissonchulus latispiculum | reverse complement strand
ATTACGTACGTAGTTCTGTGACAGAACTTCTGTCTCTTAAAGTGTCTTCTATTTTGTTTCCTTTCCTGTTTTGTAAGTATATAGAGAGCGCTCCCCTATAATATGGGTGTAAAGGGCTCAGTGCGGCCTTTGCAGACACGTTCGAGCTCCGTGCCAGCTAAATACTCAACCAAACTGGACAATTTTGGTGTCGTTGGAATCACATGACGAGTACTGCAAGTCGCAAAATGCTTTGGTCAAAATTTCCAACTTTGAAAATTTTCGCTTCCGGACAAGTTAGGTCCGTTTGTTTTTTTCAAAATGTGTAAGTCACGCTTGGAAAAATGCAATTTTCTGTAGATGTTAAACGATCTGGACATTTTCAGCAGGTGAATTTTGGTTTTCTAGACCATATACCCCGAAAGTGAACCTTTTTGATATTTTTTCGCTGCCCGGCCGGCCGTCTGTACGGCCGGTCAAAAGGGACTTGGCGCTAAAATGGCCAATCTTTTGTCAAAGCTACAGGACTCAGGGAAGACGCTAGAGAGACGTGGTTTGCTGCTTAAGGATCTTCAACGCGTCTGGTGGGCGCCCGCTTCAACAACCTTCTCCTCAACCACGTGGGTTGCTTCCTTCCCCTCCCACCCAACCGTTCTCACCTGAATTATGTTCGTTCTCTAAACTATTTTTATACCGTCTTGTCCATTATACTGTGGTTTGTTTCAGCTATCGACAGACTGTGAGGGCGCTATTGGCTCAGTTCGGCAACGCCGGCAAGCCACTCCGCTAGCAGAGGCCTTTCCCTGAGCTGACTATCTGGTCCGGGCCAGCTGGCTTCCGGACGGCTGCGCCGGCTGGGCTCACCTGATGTACAGGCGACAGGAATACCTGGCCCTGGTCCTGATCCCCCTGGAAGCGTTTGTGGATCAGCAGTCGTCTGGTCATGGGTAGGTTTTAGAGCTAGGTTTTTATGGAAGCGGAGTTTTCGCGAACTAATAGGGTTTTTACAGTTTTGTATGTTTACATTGTTTTCCAATAGCCAGAATGACTTTATAAACGAGCCAATGGGAAAATTAGGTAAACGCAGGCTAACCGTTGTTTGAAGGTTGCGTTATCTCCAGGTAAGAGCGCATCATTTTCCTTAGCTGCCAGCTAAACGCCCAGCGCTCGTCTCCTCGAGACTGACCACGAAAGGGGCCCCGGATTAGGGCAATAGCCCCGGATTAGGGCAATAGAGGAGGTTCAATCGTTCGGTGACATAACTTATAGTATTTATTATTATTCAAGCACAATGGGAAACCATTGTGCTTCTGGATGCCTGGTGACATATTATGTGGGATCTCCATTTGATGTATTTTCCTGTTCCATTGCTCCCGGAAGGAGCGGCCAGCGCGCCCACGTTCCCTCTCTCCCGTTTGCCTTAGTGACTGCAGACAAACGTTTTTTCATTGCTCATTACAGTAGTTGCTTGTTTTTAGGATATCATCTGCACCAGCTGTGCCTCCTATGATTAGCCTCTATGAGGAAACGTCTCTCAAGGGTTCGATCAATATTCATGATCATACGGTATTTCTGAAGCGTCCGGTTCTTCGGTTCTTGCTCCCTGCTCACTTGAGGCGCCGGGTAGTTCGAGTTCGTCAGCCCGACCCCTCCAATTTCTGCGGTCCTCTGAAGCTGATAATGGTTTCATGCACCTCCAGTTGACGACTGTCTGTGTTTTTCCTTGTAAATGAATGACTATGTGAGGGGTAGGGTAGAGTTTGAGTTGAGTTTGACTTGAAGTTTTCGAGATGTCGAATCGGGAAGTTTAGCATTGGTCGATTTGATTCGATTTGATTAGTCGGTTTCTTGATTCTTTGCACTGCTTGTTGGTTTTTCGATTTTTTGCACGTGGTTTTTCGATTGTTGCACTGTTCTTTGATTGTTGACTAATTGTTTTTTTTTAACATATGTACACATTTCTTGAATCCATTTTTGTTGCACTGTTCGCGGAATCCATTTTGGTTGCACTGTTCGTTGACTGATCGACATGTCACTGTCTCGCTTTCTAACTGCAATGAGGGTTTTTGTCACTGCAATGTATGCTAACTGCGAAACTGCAATGAATATTTTTGTTCCTAACTGTTTTCCGACTACAATGGGGTTTTGGTCTATTTTTGTTTGGCCTATAGTGACGGCATTTGTTTAAACTGTTTCTTAACTGTTTCTGAACTAATCCTAATCTTCTTGGTAAATTGCATGTTTTGTGTCCGTAGATGCTTTGTCTCTTTGTATCCTAAGGCGCATGAATTGTTTTGGATGTTTTGGATGTGTGGACCGAAAATATTAAGCAATGTGATGAATTCTTTTGGAAATCTGGAAAACAAGGAACTTAATTTTGATTAATAGAAATGGGTCTTTGTGAAGGGATTTGGACAATTTATGTATGCTCAATTTCTTAACTTAATAGGGTTGTTTTCGTCGAAATTGGGACTCTAGGGGACCACCTGAAACCCCAGGTAACCCCATCAATCAAAACTAGAGCTACTGTTTTCTAAGACATCAAAGAACTTCCAGGGAGGCCGCTGAGTCAGAGGGGGAATGACGTGAAGTACCGTAAGACACATTCACACACACATACACTACACGTAACATGAGGCGGGGCTTGCCTTCTACGTCACACTTTGATTGACAGGAAGGGAGTTCCCGGCCTGACGTCACAACACGATCAGTCTTGGTCCGGCAGTGATAGCAAGTGGTCGTTTCGTTTGGTGCCTGATTGGCAATATCTGATATCTTGCGTGGCCGTTGTGCCCAGAAGTTGGTTTTGAAAGTCCAGTGAGGGACTTTGTGGCTGATATTTTGTACTCTACATTCTGACCAGACTCACTCTGTCTAGTATATTACCTGCACAGTTCTTAGCTACAGCTTTGACCGATTTATCCTCTCACATCGGCTATTTCACGTCTATCCACAGGTGGCTCAGCGTTCCTGTCCAGGAGGTAAGAGAATTGTCGAATGACAACCGGTATACTTTAAGGCTCATACATCTACAGAGGTCCATTGTAGTTGGTTAGTCTTAGAATCACTGTATTTAAAAACTGAATAGGAAGCGATATTGAACAAAATTGTCTAATTGTCTGCTGTACCCCAAATTTTATTATCTGTATCTATAGTATCCCTGAACAACATTGTACTGTACTGAATTTCTGCCTGTTTGCTGTGGAATCCATTGATCTGTATTTTGCGTAATGGTTTTGACTGTCTGACATTTTCATTAAATTACTCAAAACTAAAACTCTTATTATTAGTCGTTGGGCTTAACGTTGCGTCACCGAAAGCGAGGTTCGACTTCTTATTGGTTGGGTGAATAGCTGTTTAGCATAGTGATCTCACTTGAGAACTGGGTGGACCACTGTCTTACTTACGGAAGCCCAGTTTAAGTAGGCGTCAAGAACAGATCTCAAAGTTTAGTAAGTGATCTGTTCTTGATTAGGTAATTAGGATCTGGATTGAATGATAAACTGCGAGGCCCCTGAAGACTCGCTAGAAGATACAAAAACCGGTTATCGGAATCATTTATTGTGCAGATTGGCTAATCAGTATTTAACGTTGGGACCGTTTGGGAGGTGTTAGACTGAAACCAGTGGCTATCGTTGACATTTGGACCCCTGCAACCCAAAAGTTAAACTTAATTGTTAGAAAGGAGGCACTATTCTGTGAAGACAAAAAGGTGTAGTTAAAGGTGAAGCAACTCTAAACTAAATCTAACCAGTGCTAGCAAACCTTTTTCTTCACACTTGGAGCTCCCTCAGGCGAGGATAAAGACTGGGTGACTCTTTTCAAACAGAACTCTGCAGTTCACACTAACGAATTTGCCTTTTCGTTTGAAAGTTTAACCCTTTTCCTCGATTAAAAGAACTCTCACGACCGAAAACATTACAACTTCCCCCTGGTTAACGATATTGATTTCATTGCAATAACTGTATGTATTATCACTGTATGCGTAACTGTTAATTAATTTTAATTAACTATCATTTACCTAGGCCTTAAAATCTTGTTAACCTCCTACGTACGAATATCTTCTGTCATCCTTTATCATGCCAACTAAGATTACTTCTACTTTCACGTCAAATACCCAAAATTTTGCCTAACTTCTGAGTTTCTGAGAGGACGAGTTTTCTTTTTGAGGAGAATTTCAAATAGGAAAGACAGATTATTACTTCTGGAGATAATAGTAAGATGCCGAATGAGATAGCTGAAGTGGGGTTGCCTGCGCAACCAGGACCCAAAGGGGCCAGTGCAAATACGCCAAGTGTAGAATCGCAAGTTCTCGCTAAGTTAAATGATACACTGACCGAATTCAATTCTGCCATTAGGGCTCAGGGTGTAGCCACTGCCTACAGTTCGGTTCCAATTTATCATGGGCTACCTTCCGAGTCGTTCGAGGAGCATTTAGAAAAGTATGACCGTTTTTGTCAGGTCATGGATTTTGAGGAAGGGCAAAAAGTCCTTACCTTCTCCAGTTCCTTAGAGGGACGGGCTTTAGAACTATTTCGATCAGTGCCAAAACCCAGTCGTGGCACGTGGGCCGAGATGGTAGAGGCCACGAAAAAGGTTATGATTCCTCCTCACACAGCGCTTCATGCGTCCTCCCTAATGTTTCAAGTGAAACAAGAGAAAGGTGAACCAGTTATGGATTACCTTATGAGATTAAATAGGTATGCACGACTCAGTTTTACCGAAAAGGACGGGTTTACTGAGGAGCAACTAGAATTACTGAAATTGAGGTTATTCCTTTTTGGATTGCGAAGTGATTTGAAAGCGCGCGTACCGCCTGGATGCAAAACCATGGAACGCGCTGTTGAAAAAGCTCTTCAGGCTGAGGGTGAATACCCTGGGGAGGCTTACCCTTCGTTTATAGAACCAAATTTTCGAAACGATAGGGACACTCCTGCTGCCCTTGCTGAGGCTGAGAAGGCAGTTAAGGAACTCAAGGCCAAGTTCGAACAGTTCGAATTAGATTCTAGGCAGAAGGGAAATCCAAATAGGAATGGTAAGGGACGCGATCTACCTCCGGGAACTACTTGCTTTAATTGCAATAAACCCGGACACGTTCGTCGCGAATGCCGCCAACCTGGCGGAGGAGCATATCGACCCAATAATCAGGGGTCCGACCGAAATTTCCAGCGTAGATCGGATGGAAATCAAAATTTCCGGAATAACTCAAATTTCCAGAATCCGAGGGAGAGAAATTATGACCAGAATGGTCAGGGAAACCGGTATGAGAGGAATAACCGAAATTATCAGAATAATCGGCGTGATGATTACGCCCAGAGACGCGATCGATACGAGAGAAACGATCGCTATGATAGGAAGCCGAATCAAGGTAGGGACTTCCCTCCGGAAATGAAAAGAGAGTATGGGCCTAAATTTGCTGTTTCCCGGACCCAAAATGAGGGGCAATACTATGAGGGAAACGGGCGACGTCGCCAATATTCTGGTACGTCCGACTCGGCTGGCAGCGAATATAGAGACGGGTATTCGTCACGAGAACACTACCGTTCTCCCAGACGTAGGGATGACTCGCGCTCGGACTCTTCGGGACAATATACTGTCCGCACGACACGTAGAGTCTCTAAAGATTGCATGATGCATGCAAAACGCTGTCTAGTTTCTCCCCATTTTCAACATAAAGTTCTAGCATGTCGTCGGCCTTTGATCTGCACATGTCATGTGCCTGAGGCATACAGTCCCTTGAGGGAACCTGCTTGTCGACCACCGAGTGCTAGTTCTTTTACCTCAACCGAAGAGGAGTTGTTCGTGCCGATTTCACGGCATTCCAGTCGCATGCCTAGTCTGAGGCGAGACCGGACGACGACTGAGCCAATTGTTGACACCAACACGGTGGCAACCCAATGCGATTTTGAGGCTTCTGAGGAACCAAGAGCTGGTTCGAGCTTTGGTAAAGATACAGAATCGAACGAGTGGGATACTTTTTCCTACTTATTAGTATGTTTCATGTGGACCTTGGCTGCCACTGTCAGAACTGTTAGGAAAGCAGCTGTACCCACGGCATGGGTTCTACTGGCTTTCCTTGTGTCCAAGGCTAATGCCCAGACACGAGCTGACTCTGACTCTTCCCGCTTTCTGGCGGACGAAATTGCGAAAATTGGTACTTTGGTCCTGCCCCGTTGGGGAGCAGTATTAAGTCCTGCTGGGATAGGGGTAATTTCGCAGAAAACAGAATATCTGGCACTGATCGTGCAACTGGCTGTACCGCCTATGTCTCCTCAGTGGAAGCCTCCCGAATGGGCTAACGAGGAAGATTGCATAGACCTCTCCACCGGAAAGGCAAAGACAGACCAGTACTGTGTTCGTATGATAAACCAAAGTTGCCCACAATTTGACTTTTTGGAACGTGAAATTGACTCGATTAAGCTTGAATATCGAAAATTATATTCGGGAGTTTTGAATACTCACTTTTATTCTAAATTACTTTCGAGTTTGTGCCGCTCAACTCCGGGAGTCTGTACCTCTTATCCGGTTCCAGAGCAAACGCACAGTCGACCCAAGCGCTTTATTGAATTCCTGTTGGCTGGGGCATTAGGATTAGGAGGACTGGCTAATAGTTTAGCCAATTCTTATCATTTGGGCGAACTGGATAATCGGGTAATGGCTGTAGAACATGGGTTTAATGTTTTGAGGGAAGATCAACTCAAAATTACTGATTCAATCAAACGGATCGTCCACGCTAACGAGCAAGTCTACGCTTTTCTGCATCACACAGTACAAGATTTAACTACCTTGATTATTAGGGCCCGCTGCTCCAACTTTTCTTACATGCGTCAGATTTACATGCAACTACTCGCTCATATTTTTACTTCATCTTTACGAGACGGGTTAAACTCTGTCATGCGAGCTGGTCTACACTCTGAGATTAATCCTAACTTGGTAAACTTGCAAACCTTGAAAGGGATTATCCGTACCCACCCCTCTCTGAGAAACTCTCTACTTAGTCAGGAGCCGAGTTTGATTTACCAGTTCGGAAAGGTTTACCCAATTAAGATTGACTTTAATACTCTACGATTTGGATTTATGTTGGAAATCCCTGTACCCTTGGAACAGGAGGTAAGGCCCCTGTATGCGATTCAGAATGTAGGATATAATTCACGGAAAAACGGAATTACCTCTTTGGCACCTTTGCCGGATTACGCGCAGCGGTTAGATACTGGCGAGATCAGGGAGATAG
This sequence comes from Trissonchulus latispiculum, assembly GCA_030248195.1. Taxonomy (NCBI): domain Eukaryota; kingdom Metazoa; phylum Nematoda; class Enoplea; order Enoplida; family Ironidae; genus Trissonchulus; species Trissonchulus latispiculum. The sequence goes on along the minus strand of JASAND010017303.1, from coordinate 43,141 downwards.
ACGTCTCTGCGTGTAAAACAGCGCCGGGTCTATGGTTTTGCCCTCCTAATGCAATTGTGATGAGTTTAAGAGCAAAGTGTCTGCAGATTCTTGTTAGCTACCCACCCGAACGCGTAGGCGAGGAGTTTGAGCACTGTCGTGAATACATACAGGTCAAAGTATTAGATAACTCTACCATCTATCGTACAACGCCTGCTGGCGTACTAGTTAGAACAAACTATACTGAAGTAATTGTCGCTCGATCGCCCTCGCTAAATCACGTGGCCGAAGGTGAAAGGGTACCGGTACCAGAAACTGGGACCCTTTGGTTTGAACACGGCAGATATCTACACCTGATTATTGGCAATACCATTTTAACTAGCACACTAGGCATCGCTAAGACTACAGTGACCACTTCTGATTTGAGAGAAACTATTGTTCCTGCTCCCTTGGGGCGGATTCCATTGCATTTTACTGAACTTTCAACAGCCGAATATGAGAATGAGCAAGCGAAAAATTTAATTCAGAATCAAGTTAAAAATTATGTGCATCTACCTCTAATTCCGTTAGAGCTCAAACACGGCTTGATGGTAGTTATTGTCATAGTACTATTAGGATGTTTCATAATCTGGTGGATTACACCCTGTGGTAGAAAATTTAGGGCCAAAATCAGAAACCGTAAGTCGCCCTCTCCTCGACCCGGTAGGCCCGCTATTTCGGCGCCCATTGAGAATCAGAAATTGCAAGAGAACTTGTTTAGTGACGACGAGGAGGAGGTACCGATTGAATTAGGTAATCTCTCCGTTAAGAGTGACCCGATGCCTTATCAACCCCGAGAAAATCTCGAAACTACATTCGCTGAGCGCAATCGCAAGTCTATGGCTAACCGATGCCACGCCACTACCCATTATAAGCCGATTTCTAGAGACACTTCATATGCCTCGTCCATGTCCGATTATGGACAGGATCCCTTAGATATTAGCTCTCGACCTCTGACTGATGAAAGTCAGGAGAGTCAGCCCTCACCGCTTATAGATTTAGGGTGCGATCATAAAGGAAGGGGGAATAGGATAGTGCGGTTCTCACGACAGGTAGCTATTGAAGGTTCTGAGGAGGACGATCCTGTGACGTCTCCTCACGCGCATGCGGATGCCGCCACTAGTCCTTTTAAACGAAACGTGAGACCTGTCAGTCCTGAGTCTGATGGATCGGGACCACAGACACGACTGTCCACCCGAGGTTCCGGGAGAATGGTAAATGCTCACTCAGTCTTGATGGTTAGAACTATACCGCTCATGATCAGCTTACTGCTCGTAGGACAACCCGTTAATGCTCTTTTTGACACCGGATCTTTGCTGTCAATAATGTCTCAGAATTTGGTTGATCGATTAGGCTTGACAACTACACCCGTTGAAACTTTAGGGTCTTTACGTACCGCAAACGGGGGAAAGTGTCAAATTTTGGGTTATGTAAAATTACCTATAATTTTTGCCGGGGCTGAAAAACGTTTGCCCGTTCGTAATTGGAAATTTCTGGTGGTTGAAAAATTGACTACTGACTGTATCCTGGGATCTGACTTTATGGTAACTTTTCCGGGGGAAATTTCTTTAGATTTCGGTCAACATACAATTACCTGGCCCGCCACTGACGGCACCCGCATAACCCTGCCGCTTATGATGCCAACTAAGCCTAAGAAGGCCGAAATTTTTCATATTGGTATGACCCAACGAAATTCGTGTACCTGTTGTATGGAGGAAGTGAGTACCACACCGCCGAGACCTCTACCCATGATTTATGTGAATTTGAAGGGAAAACCGGTGCAAACTTTACTGGACACTGGCGCAAATTTGAGCCTAATGAATGAAAGTTTAGTTAAATTTCTAAATTTGAAAATACTGCCAATGGATAGACCTTTGCGAGCCGAAGGGGTTAACGGACAAGCTTTAAAGTTTAGAGGAGCCGTTAAGGTACCTGTTGAATTCTATGACACCCCTGGGATAACTGTCGAGCATACTTTTCTGGTCCCTAAGGGACTAGCTGAGGATTGCCTCATAGGAACTGATTTTTTACACGAGCATGGTGGGGATCTCACTCTGAGTTTCGCACAGGGTGAGCTGAGACTGTGTAAGCCCGAGCGCCCCCCGATGGTTGCTAAACTAATACATCAGGTACCTGTCACGCATACCACTTATCGTGTTTCCGCCATACAAAAAGTTACGATTCCGGCCTACTCTGAAGTAGCCGTGCCCGCATTAGTTGAGAGTATGGAAAAATTAAAGTATGATGGTCTTTTTGAACCTGCTGAGGCGAAATTTGGAACCTGCTGAGGCGAAATTTGCTGCGGAAAATTCTAGTGTTCAGGTGATGCCAGCCATGGTAAATCTGAGACAAAGGTTAATTCCTGTTCTTATGAAAAACAAGACAGGACAGGCGATAACTATCTACGAAAATTCTACGCTTGGGAATGTGACACCTCAGAATGAACTTCGGCGAGGTGGTGACATTCGCAGCTATCGACCACTGGTAAATGAAAACGGTGAACCGGTGCGACTGAGAAATCCTCCGAAGCCCGGTGTAAATCTTAATCAGAATACTGGGTATAGCGTTAACGCTTGTTTCACTGACCGACAGTGTACTTTAAACGATCTGCCGGAACCAATGCGCGAGATTTCGTTCGATCAGGAGAATTTGTCAGAAACGGAAATTGGACAATTTCTAGGGCTCCTGAATGCAAACCGGAACTGTTTCTCTCAGCATCCTTTCGATATCGGCAAATGCACTATTTTTAAAGCGCACATCAATACCGGGGATGCTAAGCCTTTATATGCCACACCCTATAGGCTCCCTGTACACCTGAGACAGCCGTTACTTGAGGAACTTACAGAGATGTTGAAGTACGGACTAATTAGGCCGTCCACTAGTCCTTGGAGTTCACCTATGATTTACGTACCTAAGCCAGGAGGTAAACTGCGACTATGCGTTGACTTTAGGCGGGTCAACAAAATTAGTGATCCAGATGTATACCCAATTCCGCGCATTGATGACATCATGACATCGTTAAAGGGGTCAAAGTTCTTTTCGACTATCGACCTGAGTAAGGGGTTCAATCAGATCGAACTTGACGAGGACTCCAAAGCTAAAGCAAGTTTCAATACCTTTCATGGCCAGTTTGAATATAATGTTTTACCTTTCGGATTAAAATGCGCACCCGGTAATTTCCAACGCTGTATGGAAAGAATCTTGGGAGATTTACAGTGGAAAAAGTGCATTATCTACATAGACGATATTTTGATTTTTTCGAAAACTTTTGAAGAACATTTGGAAATTATGCAAGAAGTTTTTGATCGACTGCGTGCCGCCGATTTAAAAATGAATCCAGGAAAATGCCATTTTTTGAAAAAGTCTGTCACCTACCTGGGACACATCATTTCGGAACAAGGGGTTGAACCCCTGAAAGAGCGCATTCAAGCCATACATGATCTAGCAGTACCGAAAAACATCAAGGATGTGGAAAGTTTCTTAGGAATGTGTGCTTACTATGCAAAGTTCATCAAGGGTTTTGCGCATTTAGCTGCCCCGCTCTACTCTCTCAAAAAGAAGGGTGTGCGTTTTGTCTGGAATAATACACACCAGCAATCGTTCGAACTTCTTAAAAAGAGTTTGGTCGAAGCACCGGTACTCGCACATCCTGATCTCAAAAAGGGTTTTATTCTTCATACCGACGCTTCTGATTTGGGATTAGGTGCAGTTCTATCACAGGAACAGGATGATGGTAAGTATCACCCTGTCGCATACGCGGCGCGATCATTAAAAAAGTACGAGCGAAACTACTCTACTCATGATAAGGAGTGTCTAGCTATGAAGTTTGGGATTGAGCATTTTCGCCACTACCTTTATGGTGGCCCCCCTTTTACCTTGTTTACTGATCACTCTGCTTTGCGTTGGCTAATGAAACACCCCCCTCGGAATTCTCGATTAGCTCGCTGGCAAATGACGTTTTCGGAATATGATTTTGAAATCAAGCACCGAAATAACCCTCAGCTTAGGAACGCAGATGGACTCTCAAGGAATCCTCTGTTCGCTGATATCGCAAAAGGTTTGTTAGGTGATGAACAGGAAAATGACAGAAAATTTGTACAAATTTATCAGGACGAGAGTGAGGATTTGGTCGCCCACATAAACTTGGTTATCACCCGTGGACAGGCCCGACGGGCCCGAAACCCTAATGTCGCTGTTGTTAACAAATTGAGAGCAAAAAAGGGACCGCCCGCCGTAAGATCCAAAGTGTCGAAGATCTCGCAACCCTCTAGCTCCAGCGATTCTGATGAGGAACAAAGTCAACCCTCCCCTGAGAAACAACCGAAACTGAGGAATGCGCGGAAAATCTCTAGTTCTGAAACGAGCGATGACGAGGTCGACAGTAAACCAAGCCTGCGACCACGCATACTAGATTTAGATTATCCTAGTAAAGCTTATGAAAAACCCGTCGAGGACTCTCCAGAGGGAGGCCGTCCAAAACGAATTGATCCGGTCACGGCAGTCTTTAGTGACGTTTTTCACCATGCTGTTCGGGACAATTCTAACGTCTCCTTAAACCCCAAATCCTGGGCTAAATTGCAAACTTTACAACGTGAGGACTTACTTTTGAAAGGTATCATCGACTATAAAACACTGGGAAATTTACCTAGTAATTTTAACTTGGCTGTCAAAATTACATCTCTGTCTGAGCAGTGCGACATGCGTGACGACGTTTTGGTCCATCTCGAAAAAATGAGAGATACTACGTTAGAAGTTTTGGCCGTCCCTGAAAGTTTGCGCGACGAAGCTTTAGCCGCGTGCCATGACAGTCCCTACGCCGCACACGGTGGTAGAAATAAGACCAGTTTCAGATTATCCCAACATTTCTGGTGGCCTGGAATGTATGCTGACGTTAAACGATGGGTAGAGTCCTGCCCCCGTTGTCAGAAACGAAAAGGACCTCCGAAAAACCCTAAGGCTATGCTTCGACATGCTCCCATAGCTGTTGAGCCTTTTGAGCGCGTTCACTGCGATTTGATGGACGTTAGTAAAACTTCTAAGAGCGGAATGAAGCATATCTTGAGCTTCATTGACGCCTTTTCGAAATATGTAATTGCCATACCTATCAAGAATAAAACTGCCTATTCGGTTGCGCAAAGTTTTCTCGAATTTGTCATTCTGCAGTATGGCTCGCCAAAATTGCTAATTTCAGATCAGGGCAAAGAATTTGTTGCACAGCTTAATAAGGAAATTTGCTCACAGGTTCAGACTCGGAAGCTTGAGACTACTAGATATCACCCTGCTGCGAACGGGCAGGTTGAACGTTGGCATAGAACACTGTTGGACATGCTTGCCACAGTCACTGAGAACCATTTAGAATGGGACAACATGGTTCCCTATTGCCAATTTGCATACAATACCTCTATTAACTCTACCACCGGCGAAACACCTCACTATCTGCTACATGCCTGGGATCCTGTCCTTCCCAGTGCCACAAACGTTTCTATACCTACTGACCGAAAGTATTCTGGTTTTGACTACGTTAGGGAAGCAACAGAAGCACTCCAACTTGCTTGGTCATTAGCTCGCGAAAAAATCGGCGCTGCACGGAAAATTAACGATGAAAATTACAATAAAAATGCGGTAGAGCCAAAATTTCAGGTCGGTGACCTAGTCATGATTAAGGCTTCGAATGTTGCCAAACGTGATCAAGTTTACAAATTGTTGGATAAGAAAATTGGCCCTTACCGTGTTGAGAAGATTGTTGGCTGTGTTGCAGAGGTTTATCCGGCCGGCAACCGCCGTGCCAAGAGGGTCAAGGTACAGTTCAATAACATGTACCCATGTGTTGAACCTCGTGTGATCACTGCCCCCGTTCATGATCATGACGGCGAAGGTTCAGATAGTACTGAATCCCTTGCGCCTGATTCACAACCAGTTAAGAGTGTTCCAAAGTTGCAGAAAGCCAACATACCTAGTACACCGCCTCTAGCCGCTCCTTCTTCCGAGAATGAAACCCCCAAGCCTTTCATTCGCAAGCGCTCTACTCGAAAATCTAAAGCCAACCGTTCTGACACAAGTCCTGAGAAACCTCCCGTCCAGCCTAGGAAACGCGTACCTCTCTCTCCTAAGCAGAAAAGTGTTGCTCCACCTAAGGTTGCGGTTTCATCACAAGACTCTGCTTCCGAAACTGACAGTATTCCCCAGTTTGTAGGCGAAGAATCACTCTCTCCCGAAAACGATCCCATAGCTTTTAATCGTAGGAACTTTTTTAACCCTGTAGATGCACGTTGGCAAGGACATATGGCCATACTACGTGGTCTACCTGTCGAACACCGTCTTCCGGAAATGATGAGACATACCCCTCTACATGAACCATACGAGGTAATCAATGTAGTGGGTGACGGAAATTGCTTCTATCGAGCCATTTCCTTGGCTATTACTGGCTCGGAAGATCACTGGAAAACTGTAAAGCGCGGGTTGTTGGAATTTTTCTCTACTTACGAGCATAAACGTCGATTTAGGACGCTTTTTACTGACCCAGAAGCAGTTAGAAATAGGCTGACTAAAACCGCCGAGTATGCGACTGACGATGAATTATTTTTGACTGCTGCGTGGCTACGTACTCCGATACAATCTTATTCAAAGTTTGGTAAGGTATGGGCGTGGCAACAATTTCTGCCGGATGCTCTACTAGGATCTAGTCAGAGTTACGAACGAAATGCACTTTACTTGTATAACGAAAACAGTGATCATTTCATGGTGGTACTTTCGGTACAAACACCTGCCGATTGGAAATGGCCTACCAGCAACAACCCCAAAATTTCGATTATGGAGTTGGTATCTACTTCCTCCTCCAATCAGTCATCCCCTGCCGATAATGCCAATAAAGGCGGCAGATCCTCCGCACCAAACGTTGAGAAACTATTCTCTGAAAGCCCATTGCTTTCTGGTTCTAGCCCTGTCTTTAGAAACCCCTTTAGGAAGTCCCAACGCGGGAAACCTTCCTCTGGCCCTATGTCGGGTCGACACTCGTCTGAGCAGTAAACTTGGACGCTAAACAACCCTGTGATCTGTAACATAGAATTTCTTGTAAAGATTGTAGATGCACCCGCCTGCCAAATATCTTGTATAGTAACATCACTAGTGCTTTGCACTCTAACTCTGTAAAATTTATTTTAATAACTTTCTGTAATAATTTGTCTGACCAACTTCTTTATCGCGAATTTTGAATAGTATTGTTATTTGTTTAAGAGGTCTTGGTTGCAACATCTAAACCGATGATCTAGAAACTTGAAGTGTATGTTAAAGTTGCTCCGTGTTGGGCATTGCCTCAGTACATAACATCTGTACTAGAGGAGGAAATGTATTAAGGTTGCCGTCTGCTCCATGATGGGCACTGTACCTCGACTCTAACATCTGTCGAAGGTAGAGGCATGTATTCGCAGAAGTTCCGGTCTTCGGGCTATAAGCCCATGTGAGGTGCTCGGAATGCAGCTTCCGAAGTGGCTTCAATAACAAATGCTGCATAAAAGCTTTAGTTTCATTTGTAACTAAGCAACAAAAACAGTAGAAAACTTATTGATATAATCCAAAATATGCGGTTTTTATTGTAACATAGATTTTCATCTACATGTAGTATAGGTTTCATTTTGCTGTAATATAGTTATATTCACTATTGTAATCTTGTACAGTGATATAGAAAAATACAAAATCCTCCTATAAAAATAGACAAAATACATAAAAATCTTAAAAAATACACAAAACCATTCATTCTTTTCTTCTAATTGTATTGTCCTGTGAATAATCTGTTATTAATTAGTTACATCCATGTATAACCGTTTAGTTTTTAATCATCTTATGTGTGTGATGCATAATCTTAGGTAAATAGATCACCAGCTAAACATAGAAGTATGGAGGCTAATTCTTGACTAAGAGAAAATAAGTGATTAACTTTAGTTTCTTCTGAGTGCGTGTTTGTTTGGATATCTTTAGGGTTAATTGTTTAAGTGAATATAAATCCGTGTGTGTGTTGTTCAGATCTTAAGAGGAGTTCGCCATGCCGCCGACTGATCTGCCTGTCCGAGATGAGTATGTAGGGGAGTTTCCGCCGTCTCTCCCGCCGCCCAATCCTGCATTGATGAATCCTACACCAGCTCCGCCTGATCCGACCGCCTTGTTCTATCGGTTGATGACTAGTGAGATTGGCCCACTTCGAGAATCCGGATCCCTGCCCCCAGGATTGATTGAGATCACCAAAGGATCGCAGAAGTTTGTTGTCACCAGCCCCTTTAGGCCTCAGTTGTTTCCGCCTAACCGTAGGGTTCATCTTCTGAAGGAAGGTATTCATATTGCCCAGGTGTGCACGCTTCTTTGTTGTAATTGTTTTTGGAGAGTTGGTTTGTCCTACCATGGTGTTCCCTTTGTGTTTTACCCATTAGAGGACAAGTTCCGCGAGAAGTCTAACATCATTAAGCGTTGTCTTCTTCGTGCGCTCCCTTCAGTCCAAAATCCCATCTGTCGCTGTCCAAACATTAACTGCTTGTCTGATAAAACTGTGTCGTTGCTTGAAAACCGAAATTGGCCGCATGCCATGCGTGTTCAGTGGGATGACTATCAGAATAGCCTGTTTGGTATGATTGGCTTGATTCATCCCGATTTGCCTGATACTATCGGTGATCCGTGCATGCCTATGGTGGAGGATGCAATTATGTACTTGCCCAATTTCTTAGGTTATCAATATGATCGTTTGTTAAGCATGACTGAGTGATGTGATGTGTGTGGAATGGTACTAGAGGTGTATGTCTCTGTGTTCTAAACTGCAAGAATCAAGTGGAGATTCCTTCCCGATCATTAGTCGTTCAGAATCCCCTGTCTTGTCTTTAGGAGTATTTGGTTAAATGGCGCCGAAGCTTCCCCCCGTCATTGAATCTGATCCCGATCCTGCACATGAAGATCTTGCCTTACCGCTGCCCTTTAACCTAGTTTGCCCGTTTGAGTTCCAAGGCCCCCTGCGCGTGCCTAGTGAAATGCCCGATGGTCTAGTGCTGCTTCCTGGTATGTTAGATATCTACACTGATCCCCGCCATCAGGGATTGTTTAAGGAAAATAACAGAGTTCATTTAGTCAATCCGCAAATTGCGCAGGTTAGCACTTTCCTATGCCTTAACTGTTTTTGGAGAATAGGTTTGAGTTTTCACGGAGTACCGGTTCATATTTTTCCCGTGTCTGATGAAGCCCGCCGATCCACCCATCCTGCCAAGGCTTATCTGCATGAACATGTCCCTTCGTCAGGTGGAGGTGTCTTCCGTTGTCCAAACGTCCGTTGTCAGTCTGTTTGTGTGCTTGTTTTGCATGAATTACAAGAATGGATGCATGGCCGTGGCATGCAAGTTTTGAGTGCTGATGTGCGTGAAGTTTTGTTTAACCTGCCTTCTTTCCTTTATCCATATATTCCGCGTGATATTCTAAGTTATTGTATGCGCATGAATGGTGAACTGAATCCCTATTTCCCTAATACCTTGGGTTAAGTCTCTCTACACTTCCTTCAGTAAAGATCACCAAATAACGACCTTGTAAGAATCTCACCTTGAGTTTTTTTGCTACTTTTTGCAGTTCAATATGCCTGTCCCGATCCTAGCTTGGTTGAATGGTCAGGAGAAGTTTGCAGCTAATGAGACCAATGATGACCTGACCTACCTCCTCCCCAAGCTCACCCCACGTCCGCGGGTGATGCGTGTGTTTGCGGATGAGGGCATTCATACGCTTCGGTACAATCCTGGTCCTGACCCCCTCATGTGGATCACTCCTCAACAGCGAGGACCCCCTCGAGATTTGTTCCCGCCGATTCCGGAGCTGAGGAGATGCCTGCGCACCCAACGGATCTACGTCGCTCCCGGAACTTCTGAGTTGTTTGCTCCAGGCAAAACTGTCCGTCTGCTTGATCCAGAGGTATTGGAGGTTTGCACGCTGTTGTGCACGGACTGTTTTTGGAAGTATTCCATTTCCTATCATGGAATACCCTTTAAGTTCCGCACGCTGCCTAATTCTGTTCTGTTTGAGTCGTTTCCGACTAAAGTCAATTTACAGTCTTATGTTGAGCCCGCTGTCGATGTTCAGTTCCACTGCCCTAACCGCATCTGCATGTCCCCAAAGGTTATTATTTTGCACGTGAACGGCAGCTGGGGCACTATTCCATTTCCGTATAAGTTGCCTGCCTGTATTGCCCTTACTCTCCCTTATTTGCATCACATGCACCGTCATTTTCCAGAGGATCTCGTCGATCCTAAGTTTTAGTTTGTTATGTTTTTGTTCGGCGAATTTTTGGTTTCTCGGCAGAAGTTTGATGATCTGAATTGATGATTATACTTGAGACTTTCAGGGAAAGGTTGGTGCATCAGGTTAAAGTACAAAAATGAAGATTCCGAAAAGGTATTCACCTGTTGCCGGTTTGGGAGCCTGCACTTTCGTTTCTGTATATTGACGTTTTTGTTTGCATGATATTCCTGCATAATTTATGTTGCACTGCATGATCGCATGATTTTTGTTTATATTGCTTGTTCTGTGTACTGACTTAGTTTTGTTCTGCCTGCTTGTATTGGAGTTATATTGTTTGTTCTGTGTATTGACTTGGTTTTGTTCTGCCTGCTTGTATTGGAGTTTCCTATTGTAACCAAATTTAAGATGCAAGGAAGGTCATAGATAAACGGAACGGTTAATTAAAACGCAAATGATCCCAGTCCTCTCCATGTTCTAAACGAATCTTAACTCTAAGGAATTATTTCAACACAGCCGTCCTACACATTAGTTTCCCCACTACAAGAATAAACTTGGGAGTAGTATTTATTGTCCGCCGTGTGTGCTTGTCTGTACTAATTTTAGCTTCACTGCACTAGAAACCTGCTTACCACCAAGCCACCGCTCACCTCATGCAGATATCTTGCCCCACACTAACCTACTAACCTGTGACTTGGTTGTTCGCTGCTTTAATTGTTTACTTTTATTAGTGGTTGGATAATTTGTCTAAAGGGTTTAGAAGAAGTCATAAGTTACCTCTTTGGGAAATCATAGTTGATTAAAAGCGATACTTTTGTGGAACAATCGTCGTAAAGCTGTACACTCTGACAAGGTTTCATAACAAAAAATATTTCAAGCTGTGTGATAATGTGCCTCAATAGGCAAAGGAAGCAGAAAACTTGTTTGAACCTAAAACAGTATAGGATAAAGAAAGACCGGTTAAGAAAATAGAGGGCTCATTGAGCAATAGTGACCAGTTATTTTGGTAGAGAATAACAGTTTAAAGATAGTTGGAGAGACACCAGCTATCGACGTTACCAGTACTTATTTTGTTGTTCAAATGTTATAGGCTGTTTCCTATCAGTGGCTAGTGTTATACATTTTTCTTCCGCCTCAACACGCAAATTGATGACGATGATGCCGCCCGGGTTGGTCACAATCTGCTGCACACCCTATGTCACTGCTACTTCTGCCCGTTTCGGCCCACATTGTCGTAGGCCATCACTTCGATTAGTCGCCAGGGCACTATCACTTCTTACAGACTGAATGGAATCTTTCCACAGCACTTCCTCGACTCCCCCTTTCTTCAGCATCACCATCAACCACCACGAACTGTTGGGCTCCTGCCACAGCTGCCTAACCCCTCCTCAGCTATTCCACCGGTAATAGACTACTTGTTCCTTGCTGCAGCTACTCCCACTACCTTCACCTGCTGTGCTGCTATTACGATGGCACAACCTTGCCTTCGACACCGACTCAACTGTTCTAGACTCGCATTTCACCTGCCGCCAGCATCATCATCATCATCAACAATCTACTGTAAAAATTAGTGAACTGTATAGCTCTGTAATTTTGCTCTGTGCATTTTGCATGTTTACTTCTGTTAGTCTGTTGCACTGTTATGCCTTATTTCTCTATTGTCACCGGGTAGTCGAACTCTACCCCATTTTTTATTGAGGAGAATGTGAAGGGTAGGGTAGAGTTTGAGTTGAGTTTGACTTGAAGTTTTCGAGATGTCGAATCGGGAAGTTTAGCATTAGTCGATTTGATTCGATTTGATTAGTCGATTTCTTGATTCTTTGCACTGCTTGTTGGTTTTTCGATTTTTGCACGTGGCTTTTCGATTGTTGCACTGTTCTTTGATTGTTGACTAATTGTTTTTTTAACATATGTACACATTTCTTGAATCCATTTTTGTTGCACTGTTCGCGGAATCCATTTTTGGTTGCACTGTTCGTTGACTGATCGACATGTCACTGTCTCGCTTTCTAACTGCAATGAGGGTTTTTGTCACTGCAATGTATGCTAACTGCGAAACTGCAATGAATATTTTTGTTCCTAACTGTTTTCCAACTGCAATGGGGTTTTGGTCTATTTTTGTTTGGCCTATAGTGACGGCATTTGTTTAATTGTCCTATAAACTGTTTCTTAACTGTTTCTGAACTAATCCTAATCTTCTTGGTAAATTGCATGTTTTGTGTCCGTAGATGCTTTGTCTCTTTGTATCCTAAGGCGCATGAATTGTTTTGGATGTTTTGGATGTGTGGACCGAAAATATTAAGCAATGTGATGAATTCTTTTGGAAATCTGGAAAACAAGGAACTTAATTTTGATTAATAGAAATGGGTCTTTGTGAAGGGATTTGGACAATTTATGTATGCTCAATTTCTTAACTTAATAGGGTTGTTTTCGTCGAAATTGGGACTCTAGGGGACCACCTGAAACCCCAGGTAACCCCATCAATCAAAACTAGAGCTACTGTTTTCTAAGACATCAAAGAACTTCCAGGGAGGCCGCTGAGTCAGAGGGGGAATGACGTGAAGTACCGTAAGACACAGTCACACACACATACACTACACGTAACACGAGGCGGGGCTTACCTTCTACGTCACACTTTTTGATTGACAGGAAGGGAGTTCCCGGCCTGACGTCACAACACGATCAGTCTTGGTCCGGCAGTCGAGGAGTTTGGTTGTGCTATCTGTTTGTTGTGGCCATTTTGGCAGTTATCAGTATCTTGGTGGCCGTTGTGCCTACATAGTCGACTTGTGTCCGGAAGGGACTGATATTGATACTTCAGCAAGGCCAGACTCAACCCACCGTTATTGTTACATTCGCATACTCCCGCTTGTAACACAGTTCAGATTTCACGGTAGTCACGTCACTTTCCCGTCCAGCTTCATCGGCCATCCTGTGGACAAAAGGTAACTTTGAAACCAAAAGGTTCGGCTTCAATCAAAAGGGTTTTTCTATGAATAGTCTAGAGATCTAACCTGACCAATCTTTTACCTTGTTTCTGTCTCTTGTATAACTTTGTTGCTAATTGTTGAGTGAACTGACGAATTCGGTGGCTGTATAACCCTATGACTCATGCTTAATTGCTAGTTTAGTTGAAGTTTCATTGACATTGATGTTGATAGTCTGTATTTGGATTGGTGAAGATTAGTAAATACGGAAGTTACCTACTTCGAAGCTAACCTTCAGACGTTGCGTCATTGAGCTGAGATCGTTTAACATTATCAGTGACAATTTTGAGAACTGGGTGGACCACTGTTCAGATTACGGAAGCCCAGTTTAGGTAGACATCAAGAGCAGATCTCAAAGTTTAGTGAGTGATCTGCTCTTGACTAGGTAATTAGGATTTTGGATTGGATAACAAACTGCGAGGCCCCTGAAGACTCGCTACAACACGTGAAACCGGCGTTACTTTGTACTTGCTGTGCACACTAACTAAGCCAGTGCTTATTTCTGAGACTGTTTGGGAGGTGTTAGACTGAAACTAGTGATTATTGTTGACATTTGGACCCCTGTAACCCAAAAGTAAGGTTAAATCGTTAGAAAGGAGGCGCGAATTTGTGAAGACCAAAGGTGTAGTTTCTAGAGAAGCATCTCGAAACTGAATTTAACCAGTGCTAGCAAACCTTTTTCTTCACATATATTTGAAAAATTTGAAAATTTGCCATTTTTTTATAACCCCCCACCCCCCACACCCCGCCCCCCACACAAAACCACCAACAATTGCAGACATTTTAACACACATCTCCCTTCCATATGTCCAATTGGCACACCGAATTTGGTTGGGATAGCTCGGCTTTCAGCCGACTTATGGACCATTATATTCAAACGTTTGAGAAAATGGCGTATATATTGTGAGGAAAAATTCCAACGCGGTGACCAAAAGTGTGATCTACCCCCAATCAGCAGCAGGAATTGTTTGTATGCAAATTGAAGCTATATGTATTTGTGTCAGAGATGAAACCGGGTCACCGGGTCACCGGATCACCGGGTCAGTTCGGGTCACTATATGGACCGGGTCACCGGGTCACCGGGTCAGGAGCTCTGACCCGGTCTTGACCCGGTATTTGTGGTTGGGCAAAATTTGTTGCTGTTAAAGCATATTTTTCAGAAATTCTACCAATTTTTGCCACCTTAAAACTCTAATAGTTCAAAAACTAGCAACAGGGAAAAACTACATAACTTAATTTTCTAGTTTTTTAAAATGCTTGTCGCTGTAGTACCCTCATAATATTTGTAATGTCCTGTCAAGAATGGGTCTAGCTTGAATCTGATTTCGTTGATTCTTAACTAGAAAAATAAGAAATAGAACATGGGCCCTTAGAGTAAGAAATCCTTATTTTCAAATCTAAAAATTTTCTGTGCTCCATCTACTGCAGGTGTTTCTCTCGTAGTATGATAGGAGGTCATTCTGTGTGGATTTCAAAACCAGGTAAGTAGGAAAATCTGAACAATGTAAGGTTCACACATCGACTCTGCGTTTTGATTTTAATTTTTCTAACTTTTATGACTTGCTATCCTTAAGGACCTGTGGATTTTGGTTTGTTTTCATTTTTAACATATGCTGACTGAATTCTAGTCATAAGCACGATTAATTCTAAAGAATCTCCACTGAGTGAAACCCTCGGCCATACAACTGAATAAAATATTTTACCACAGTAACCATAAAACACAAACGTGCTTACGTTAAGTCAGGTAATTAGATTTAGATGATGATAGAGTATTTTATTCCATACTGACTCAACAGGTTATGTAGTTCACTTCATAAGTGCGAGTGCGAAATTGTGCAAATCATCTTTGATAATAATTACAATATCTAGTTATAAAAGTTACATTAAGGAAAGCAAAAAATTTAGAAAAAAATTTTGCCCAAAATTTTTAGACGTGGAAAATGTGCAAAAAGATCAAAGAACACCCACAGCACCCCAATATAAGGATTTTAAATTTTTACAAGCTTGAACCTGAATTTTAAAAAAATACCGGGTCACCGGGTCACCGGGTCACCGGGTCAGGGGTCGACCGGGTCACCGGGTCACCGGGTCAGGGGTCGACCGGGTCACCGGGTCACCGGGTCAGTAAATAGTGACCCGGTTTCATCTCTGATTTGTGTACTGTGTTAGTGTCTATACGCGAAATTTGTGCAGTGAATGGTTAGTTCAGGGCATGGCGATCATTTCTTCGGTGGCATTTTTGTAAGTCAGAATTTAGCAAAAACCGACTTCATCCACCTTTGAAAATTTCTAGAAAATCTAGAATTCTAAGTTAGAAAATTAAGAAAATCTAGAAAGCTAACGAAAAAACACCTCATATAGATATTAACACGTATCTAGTTCAGATTAACATTTTGGCAAGTTTAGCTCATTTGCCCTTGCGCAGCACTCAAACTTTTGGTCACCGCGAAATTTTCTTAACTTTTTCGTTTTCCTATATTCAACACACGTCAAGGTCACCTTTGGACGACTATTGTGAATGATAGGGAAAGTTTTGCAACAAACGCAACTGTCCTGTTTTGCGGACCCATGGGGACTGAAAAATATGTGAAAATGAGAAAAATCGGAGATGGTCGAAAATTTGCGACCTAATGATAGAACTATCTGGTCATTTTCAGCAGGTGAAGTTTTGTTTTGCTGAACTTATGTACCCCGAAAGTGAACTGTTTGATAGTTTTTCGCTGCCCGATCCGGCATGCCACCCTGCCGGCCGGCCAAAGGCAGCCTCACCGCTATTTTGGCCAATAAAGGCCAATTATGTGGCCAATAAAGGCCAATTTTGGGTTTACATTCATTACCGAGAATTACTTAACCGAGAATTGCTTTACCGAGATTTGCTTAAGCGAGAATTGCAAAAGCGAGAATTTGCTTTATCGAGAATTTGCTTAACTGAGAATTTGCTTTACCGAGAATTGCTTAACCGAGAAAATATCTAAAACCGCATATATACGTGTGAGCACGAAGCATGCAAGAATCCTAGAAATTAGGGTTAAATTGTAAAAAAAGTCAAAATGTTAAAAAACGTTTTTTACAGTTATTAGTAGCAAAATTTCGGACTTTTTAACCGTTTTTTACACTTTTTAACACCTTTTTACATATTTTTAACACTTTAACTCTACTGTTCGGAATTTTTTTACATTTTAACAGCTACGAATACCGCCAATCAAAAAAAATAGAATTCCAAATAGCACAAATTTCAGACACGGTGCTTTGCAAGCGTGAAAATTACATTAAAAGTACAGGCTAGTTGTGATCAGACCATTTTGGATTAGTAAGGTCTCCACCAGCGATGGAACCGGGTCATCGAGTCACCGGGTCAGTTTGGGTCACTTTTTGGACCTGGTCACCGGGTCAAGAGCTTCTACCCGGTCTTGGCCCGGTTTTCTGAATTTACCTCAAATTTTAGAAATTTTTGGCTTACCAAACTAAAGTTTTAGGTTAAATTCGATGTACAATATTAATTTGCTTCTTCTCTACATGCTACATACGTCTTGGGCACTTTCGCAGCTTGCGGTTATTAGAATCTGTCAGTCTCTGTCTAATTATTGTTTAGCTTTTTAGTTTTAGCTTTATAAGTTCCATGATTATTGCATAACTCTAAATTTAGAAAATGCTTAGTTATTCTTTTCAAAGTGGTTATGGAACATGGACGCAAAAAATTTAGCGTTCTTAGGCAAAATCGAAAACTTTTGGAATTTTCTAGAAAACCGGGCCACCGGGTTAGGGCTCAACCGGGTCACCAGGCCAAGCCTAAGTGACCCGGTTCCACCACTGGTCTCCACTGTAACGCGGTTCCAATGGTTTCTAGAAATTGTTTTAATTAATAACGTGTTTTTATTTCATATCATTGAATTTCCTGTCGTTTAATATCTTTATTTGTGCATTAAGCAATCTTAATAATTTTTATACAATACATTGTTCTTATATACGCACTAGAAAAGCCCCCCAGAAGCTGAACGAATTTCTTAGATTTTGATGTTTTTGCACATGTTCTGAACCATACTTTCGATTTTCGGCAGTTGCATTTTTCTGCGTAGATGCTTAGCAGTGAAATTGGGGGCCTCTAAAAGCCGGCCCGGCACGGCCTGAGGTCGGGCCATAACTCTCTAAAATCCGGCCAGGCCGTAAATTATCTAAAACCTGGCCCATTATTAAAACAAGGCAAATTTTGGGCCGGAGAATCTCTAAAACCCGGCCCGGGCTGGAAATCCACTAAAACGCGGCCCGAATTTATAATTTTATATTATAAATCCCGGCCGGGCTTTAGAGAGTTATGGCCCGGCCTCAGGCCGGGCGGGGCCGGCTTTTAGAGACCCCCAGTGAAATTTTTTGAAAATTAGAAAAAAACCCGTAATAGAAATGTTCACTTCTTTTACGTCTGTGGTCCAATTTTTCAGTGGGCAAACTGCTGGGCAAATTTAAATTTGAGTAGGCAAACGTTTTGCCGAGTGGGCAAATGCTCCCAATTATGCCCAAAAAACCGTGACAAGGACTAAGAAATTTAGTCAAAGAAATTTATCGAAACTGTGATGTGACAGTATTTGAAAATCAAAAGTTTTTATTCCAAAATTTATAAATTTTTGAAAATTATAAGTACCAGACAATATCTAAGTTTTGTAATAGATTTTTACCTAAACCGAACATTCTCATTATTTAAATTGAAAATGCTGTTGATTTCCTGATTTACCTGAAATAATCCACCACTTAAAACAGGTGTAAAAAATTAATTACTATTTACATGTAAATTAACAACCCTACTGGAACCTGAAGAATATGATAACATGAATAAATTTGTGTGGCCTATCAATTTTCAAAACTTTAATTTTTAAACATAAAACCTAATAGCAAACAAAGGCCAGAATTCTTGTCCTTGATTTTGAACCAAAATTATTCTGTGTATTCTCAGTTACGCTAAACACTTGTCTACCATCAATTGGTAGCCCAAGGGCAATTGCGTAAAATTCTTGGTTACTGGCTAAACTAAGAAGTTTATGTAGATATTGAATAATACTGAGGTACGTTAAAATTGAAAGTTGGATTGCAGATTCATTGTTAGCACAAATCGTAAATCAGATCTGTAAGCTTCGAGAAAATGAGCAGCCGTTAATTTGAAATTTTGCTTTACCGAGAATTGCTTAACCGAGAAATGTACATTGCCAATACTGGACTAAATGATGAATGGCTGAATATAATGTTATTAATAACTTTTACAACTTAGTAAGTCTGTTTATGTTTACTTACGTTTATAAGTTTCATCAGTATGATTTTAAACAAGTTGTACGATTTTGCCTCATTTTCCTAATTATATAATCAAATTCAAACTCGTACATAACAGTAGCGTAAAAATTAAATTTTAACTTGAATATAATGTAATTATTTGCCGGGTTCTGTATACTAAACTATAAATAAACAGAAAGTTACTCAATTTATGACGTCGTTCGCGAAAGAGTAGAGCTGAGTAAAGTAGAGTTTAACTGGTTTAAGGGGAGGTGGGGCTACGAATTTCACTAAAAGTTCGATGTTGGAAAAGCTAGCTAGCCTTTTGCCACATAATAGTATTAGGTTTAGTGTATTAAAGTTTAAAAGAATTCCATGCAGCGTAGCGTCCTGTGGAACCATTAGAAGTTGGTGTTGTCGGTCCAACGCTCGACATGACACGTACACAAACTTCGCCTCGCCCTGATCGCTGTGAGCAAGATACCGTACCCAAATTTTCCAGAAATAGTTCTGACATATAGCGCTTTGATATCGTGTAAAATAATCCTTAGATCCATGTCTACTTTTCTGTGAGATACAATCAAAGTGAGAAAAATTGGGTGTTGTAGGTCCACAATGGGTGGAGGTTAACTGACGTCTAATGCGCCTAAGGTTTACCAAATCAACCCAACTTTGCTCTAATTAATACTCCAAGTATCTGTCTTAACTTTTGTAAAAACGACGTGATTTCGTTAATCCCTGCGTTTGCAGTACTAGATTACATTATCGATATTGTCGCTGTTATTTGGTGCCATTTCGAAGATGTGAGCCAATTACTACAAATTACTGTGGCAGAATCGGCTGAAACTTTGCGCATTACAGTCCAGTGAGTGCACCAAGATATGCAGAAAGCTAGGTCACTAAACCTCGCTCCAGTGCTTAGAAATGCTAGATTGATTTCTCGAAGTATGGATGGTGATCGCTCCAAAAAGCTCCAAGACGTTATAAGCGCATACTGAACGATGGAAGGTGTCATATCGAAAAACGGATTTCATATTCCGATTCAGCAGGTCAAATAACCCCTATAAGCACCTTTTCGGCGAAATCGAAGACAATAAATTTTTTGACCCCATTTTACTGCGCTTAGATAGCTTTTCAGGCCTAAAAATAAGGGTTATTTCTTAACAAAAAGTTTGCTAGCACATTAACCAGGAAACCAAAGCCCTCGAAACTGACACATAGTTTGTCCCTATTAGAGCCTAATATTTGGTAAAAAGCTGGGGTAGGCTAGGGCTATCAATTTTATTAGATCAAAAACGACGCACGGTCACATCGCAACTTTTTGTCAAATTTCAAACTTTGAGCTGTTATAGCTGAAGAAGGAAGCAACGGTCGAAAGCCGGAATACTTTTAAAATTTAGTACTAGTAACGGTCAACATATATGGCGAAAAGTTTCGGAATTGGTCAAACCTTTAATGCACCAGAGTTCAGAAAAGCTTTTTCAAAAAACCCACATTCCGCACCCAAATTTCGACTTTGGCGTAGTGCCAGAATCGATGTGTGTTATATATAATAATGCCCACTACGGACTATTTGACCTTGATATGTTAGCTAATCATATGCCCAAAGATAAGTCTCTCTGAAGAAGTTGGGCAAAACCGTTCGTAGTCCCCCGCCTTAACCACCCTCATGCTTGACTTTACCTCCATTGATCTGTTTAAACGGGATTGAGTTAAAATTATAACTAGCTAAATATGTAATGTATTTTATTTTAATTATATTAAACGTCATAAATTGAGTAACTTTTTGTTTATTTATAGTTTAGCATACAGAACCCGGCAAATAATTACATTATATTCAAGTTAAAATTTAATTTTTACGCTATCGGGTTCCCTGAACACGATGAGCATAGTCGCGGCGCGGGGCGGTGCTGCTATCGTGCTGCACTGTTATACAGCAACCACAGAACGCTGTAAACTGTAAACGGTAAAACATATCAAATTGGGTGTACCTGCGCCGTAGCCGGTCCCAAGCCCGGTTGAGAAAGGAGGAGGGTTGTGGGCCTGGCGAGTCCACGTAGAAACCAGCCAGTGATATCCAGAGATGTGGTGCTTGCGGTTATTAGAATCTGTCAGTCTCTGTCTAATTATTGTTTAGCTTTTTAGTTTTAGCTTTATAAGTTCCATGATTATTGCATAACTCTAAATTTAGAAAATGCTTAGTTATTCTTTTCAAAGTGGTTATGGAACATGGACGCAAAAAATTTAGCGTTCTTAGGCAAAATCGAAAACTTTTGGAATTTTCTAGAAAACCGGGCCACCGGGTTAGGCCTCAACCGGGTCACCAGGCCAAGCCTAAGAGACCCGGTTCCACCACTGGTCTCCACTGTAACGCGGTTCCAATGGTTTCTAGAAATTGTTTTAATTAATAACGTGTTTTTATTTCATATCATTGAATTTCCTGTCGTTTAATATCTTTATTTGTGCATTAAGCAATCTTAATAATTTTTATACAATACATTGTTCTTATATACGCACTAGAAAAGCCCCCCAGAAGCTGAACGAATTTCTTAGATTTTGATGTTTTTGCACATGTTCTGAACCATACTTTCGATTTTCGGCAGTTGCATTTTCTGCGTAGATGCTTAGCAGTGAAATTGGGGGCCTCTAAAAGCCGGCCCGGCACGGCCTGAGGTCGGGCCATAACTCTCTAAAATCCGGCCAGGCCGTAAATTATCTAAAACCTGGCCCATTATTAAAACAAGGCAAATTTTGGGCCGGAGAATCTCTAAAACCCGGCCCGGGCTGGAAATCCACCAAAACGCGGCCCGAATTTATAATTTTATATCATAAAGCCCGGCCGGGCTTTAGAGAGTTATGGCCCGGCCTCAGGCCGGGCGGGGCCGGCTTTTAGAGACCCCCAGTGAAATTTTTTGAAAATTAGAAAAAAACCCGTAATAGAAATGTTCACTTCTTTTACTTCTGTGGTCCAATTTTTCAGTGGGCAAACTGCTGGGCAAATTTAAATTTGAGTAGGCAAACGTTTTGCCGAGTGGGCAAATGCTCCCAATTATGCCCAAAAAACCGTGACAAGGACTAAGAAATTTAGTCAAAGAAATTTATCGAAACTGTGATGTGACAGTATTTGAAAATCAAAAGTTTTTATTCCAAAATTTATAAATTTTTGAAAGTTATAAGTACCAGACAATATCTAAGTTTTGTAATAGATTTTTACCTAAACCGAACATTCTCATTATTTAAATTGAAAATGCTGTTGATTTCCTGATTTACCTGAAATAATCCACCACTTAAAAACAGGTGTAAAAAATTAATTACTATTTACATGTAAATTAACAACCCTACTGGAACCTGAAGAATATGATAACATGAATAAATTTGTGTGGCCTATCAATTTTCAAAACTTTAATTTTTATACATAAAACCTAATAGCAAACAAAGGCCAGAATTCTTGTCCTTGATTTTGAACCAAAATTATTCTGTGTATTCTCAGTTACGCTAAACACTTGTCTACCATCAATTGGTAGCCCAAGGGCAATTGCGTAAAATTCTTGGTTACTGGCTAAACTAAGAAGTTTATGTAGATATTGAATAATACTGAGGTACGTTAAAATTGAAAATTGGATTGCAGATTCATTGTTAGCACAAATCGTAAATCAGGTCTGTAAGCTTCGAGAAAATGAGCAGCCGTTAACTTGAAATTTTGCTTTACCGAGAATTGCTTAACCGAGAAATGTACATTGCCAATACTGGACTAAATGATGAATGGCTGAATATAATGTTATTAATAACTTTTACAACTTAGTAAGTCTGTTTATGTTAGTTACGTTTATAAGTTTCATCAGTATGATTTTAAACAAGTTGTACGATTTTGCCTCATTTTCCTAATTATATAATCAAATTCAAACTCGTACATAACAGTAGCGTAAAAATTAAATTTTAACTTGAATATAATGTAATTATTTGCCGGGTTCTGTATGCTAAACTATAAATAAACAGAAAGTTACTCAATTTATGACGTCGTTCGCGAAAGAGTAGAGCTGAGTAAAGTAGAGTTTAACTGGTTTAAGGGGAGGTGGGGCTACGAATTTCACTAAAAGTTCGATGTTGGAAAAGCTAGCTAGCCTTTTGCCACATAATAGTATTAGGTTTAGTGTATTAAAGTTTAAAAGAATTCCATGCAGCGTAGCGTCCTGTGGAACCATTAGAAGTTGGTGTTGTCGGTCCAACGCTCGACATAACACGTACACAAACTTCGCCTCGCCCTGATCGCTGTGAGCAAGATACCGTACCCAAATTTTCCAGAAATAGTTCTGACATATAGCGCTTTGATATCGTGTAAAATAATCCTTAGATCCATGCCTACTTTTCTGTGAGATACAATCAAAGTGAGAAAAATTGGGTGTTGTAGGTCTACAATGGGTGGAGGTTAACTAACGTCTAATGCGCCTAAGGTTTACCAAATCAACCCAACTTTGCTCTAATTAATACTCCAAGTATCTGTCTTAACTTTTGTAAAAACGACGTGATTTCGTTAATCCCTGCGTTTGCAGTACTAGATTACATTATCGATATTGTCGCTGTTATTTGGTGCCATTTCGAAGATGTGAGCCAATTACTACAAATTACTGTGGCAGAATCGGCTGAAACTTTGCGCATTACAGTCCAGTGAGTGCACCAAGATATGCAGAAAGCTAGGTCACTAAACCTCGCTCCAGTGCTTAGAAATGCTAGATTGATTTCTCGAAGTATGGATGGTGATCGCTCCAAAAAGCTCCAAGACAGTTATAAGCGCATACTGAACGATGGAAGGTGTCATATCGAAAAACGGATTTCATATTCCGATTCAGCAGGTCAAATAACCCCTATAAGCACCTTTTCGGCGAAATCGAAGACAATAAATTTTTTGACCCCATTTTACTGCGCTTAGATAGCTTTTCAGGCCTAAAAATAAGGGTTATTTCTTAACAAAAAGTTTGCTAGCACATTAACCAGGAAACCAAAGCCCTCGAAACTGACACATAGTTTGTCCCTATTAGAGCCTAATATTTGGTAAAAAGCTGGGGTAGGCTAGGGCTATCAATTTTATTAGATCAAAAACGACGCACGGTCACATCGCAACTTTTTGTCAAATTTCAAACTTTGAGCTGTTATAGCTGAAGAAGGAAGCAACGGTCGAAAGCCGGAATACTTTTAAAATTTAGTACTAGTAACGGTCAACATATATGGCGAAAAGTTTCGGAATTGGTCAAACCTTTAATGCACCAGAGTTCAGAAAAGCTTTTTCAAAAAACCCACATTCCGCACCAAAATTTCGACTTTGGCGTAGTGCCAGAATCGATGTGTGTTATATATAATAATGCCCACTACGGACTATTTGACCTTGATATGTTAGCTAATCATATGCCCAAAGATAAGTCTCTCTGAAGAAGTTGGGCAAAACCGTTCGTAGTCCCCCGCCTTAACCACCCTCATGCTTGACTTTACCTCCATTGATCTGTTTAAACGGGATTGAGTTAAAATTATAACTAGCTAAATATGTAATGTATTTTATTTTAATTATATTAAACGTCATAAATTGAGTAACTTTTTGTTTATTTATAGTTTAGCATACAGAACCCGGCAAATAATTACATTATATTCAAGTTAAAATTTAATTTTTACGCTATCGGGTTCCCTGAACACGATGAGCATAGTCGCAGCGCGGGGCGGTGCTGCTATCGTGCTGCACTGTTATACAGCAACCACAGAACGCTGTAAACTGTAAACGGTAAAACATATCAAATTGGGTGTACCTGCGCCGTAGCCGGTCCCAAGCCCGGTTGAGAAAGGAGGAGGGTTGTGGGCCTGGCGAGTCCACGTAGAAACCAGCCAGTGATATCCAGAGATGTGGTCATCGACGAGGCTACGTAATCCTATGCTTAACGCGAAACAAAGTAACAACTAACAACATTGCAGAAGTCATGCTTAGCATCTTTGACTAAGGCAGTTCAGGGATATTCTGCAGGTGTGATTCAGTTAAGCCTCTTCTTTACAATTATGGTTTTGCTCAGTCAATTGCAGTAAACATTGCATTGCAAACATAAATTGCTCCATTTTTCAAGTGCAACGTGCTCTTATTTTGCGGTTGAAACGTCTAAGTATACGTAGCGTTTGTGCGTTGCCTGTAACGATGTGCTTTAATATTTCTATATACTTTTTTAGATCTCCATAGATGCCGCAGTTCTGCCCTGCCCTCCTGTGGTCTGCCCACTCACTGGGGGCACCGGCTGGGAAGTGATGGCCAAATCAGCCCTTCGTGTTGATGAACAACGGAGCCTAATCTATTTCATAGGGTCCAAGGACGGGCCACTGGAAACGCACGTCTACGTCTGAGCTATCGCCCCTTGTTGTCGGAAACAGTTCAGTCTCCAGTGTCAGCTTTACTGTTTTCTTTCTGCAGATGTGTGTCCGCCTACGAGTCTGGGTATTATGCGGGACCAGGAGACGTGATGGCGCCCCTGGGTGTGTCATCGCTGTCAATCAACCTGTGTCCGCTTGTAGCTCACCGGACACCTGTGATACCTGTAGAGCTGGTCTCTTCCTGGTACAGGCTGACGAGGAGAATCATTTGCATCAGGGGCGCTGTTTGGAAAAGTGCCCGGCTGGTTTTATTGCTAGTCCTGGTAAGAAACTGATATAATTATTGTAATTGATAACGTTTCCGAGTTTGATAATATAGAATGAAAGCTGTCATTAAACGGGAACGAAAGCCAAAATATCATATAAATGTGTTGTTTGTTTATCTTAAACAGAAGTTCATGGGGCTAAAGTAGTTACAGTAAAAGTACAAAAATATAGCTAGGCGTTTATAAGAGGTGCACGGTGGTGTATGTACAGCTTCTTAAGTAGAGCCTTGTTCTATACTCTTGTATTTTCTTTCAGAATATGACAATGTATGTGTGTGGTCTCCTGATATTGATCAATCTCGAAAAGAGAATGACCCCAGTAAGTTTATACCGGACGCTATAAGATTTGGTTGATGTTCATATTTTCTTGTTCCTTTTATTCTTTCCTTCGAGTTGCTTCCTGTACTCTTTGCTTGCTTTAATCTTTGCAGCCTCCTATTCCAGTGAGCCCGTTTTAATGTTACCATCTTAAGACTAACTGCAGGATTAGGGATTTTCTCATAGTTTATTTTGCAATTGATCAAATAAGCTACTCACGTCTTATAATAGTAATACAAAACCTCAAGTTTAAGAAAACTGAAGAAAAATTGCATATTTTTAGAAAACTTTAAAAATTTAGGGGGATGTTTTGGAAAATAATTTCAGTAAAAAGATCTGGCGAAGCAGCATTTCTCTGCACATTTGACATATATATTTAATCATGTTATACTATTAGTATCTTCAATGATGAAAGAAATTCCTTTCAACTGTCAATTTTTATGTCCCGCCGATCACGTGATAAACATGTGGGTGACTTACAACTAACGGCTGACTTACACCCAACATACATGGTGCTGGGTAGCCTAATTTGCATATTTGAAATAGACATGTCAGCAAATTGAATGTTTTGAACTAGCATGGATAAGGGGTTTTCTCATAAGTACATTTTGGAAAAGAAAACTTAACAGATCAATTCTTTATTATCTAAGTATTACCGTTCGAAATAGGAAAATATGCCAGTATTCTTTTTGAATCTTTTCTCACTTCACTACATCTTCCAATATATGTGGCTTAGTGCTGTCTTCAATTGATATTGTAGTTTCTGAAAAGCATATACGAAAACTGGTTTTTACAAGTGCAGTCCATTGGTTAAATAGTTAATTGAATTGCATCGCTTTTGAATTTATATATAGCTAGCTTTAATAATTTCAATTATATAAGGAGGAAGTTTTTGTATTATGTTAGGTAAATATTTACAGCTTCTCTGTAAGCGTCATTACCTTTCCCTGTCGTTCTTTTGACAAAATAGCCAGGAAGTTTGTTCCCCTGTTCTATTCGTCTGTTGTCCTGTAAATTTTGATTGTAAATGATTTTGTTTGCCTAAACTGATCTAGTTGTCACTCTGTTCCTGTGTTCTCTTTTCTGCAGCCGGTGTTTGACCTTCTATCTAAACCGGTTTTTACAACGTCAAACAAGCGAAATAGTCAAAATCAATTACACACAAAAGCCTAATTTGCATAATTCCACTCTTTTATGCACATAATATTCTGCACATTCGAAAATAGTGATCCCGCAACGTCTTCATAGGAAAGGGACTTTCTCAAAATTGAAACAGTAAATCAGGGAATGGCTAATAAACTACAAAGAACACACAACCTTCACTTTCGAAAGGAAATATTCTTAAAATTTCAATTTTTAAAGGAAGAGTTTGCCCTTTTTTTCTTGTCATACAAACATTTTATCTTTTCTGTATTTTCTTTTTAGTAGCACTGACACTGATAGTAGTCTGGCGAATTTCATGGATTCCGATGACTCCGAAGACCGCCCTTTTCGGAAAAAGAAAAGCAGTTACCGACGCCCAGACGATAATAATGATCAACAAGGGTAAACTTTTCTTTGTCATGAGATAGCATTATTCTTGTTTTTCGTATAATCATCATGATCTGATCGGTCGGCACATAGTTTGGAGAAAACATAAAACTACTTTGTCTGTTCCATCTTTACGTGTGGCTCTAACTGTCGTGGACGGATTTGGCCATATTCAGGGACTAAAGTTACACACTACAAACTTACTTCACAGTTGCCTGTTTAGTCAAGCTTTTTTCCTATTGCTCTCCTTTTTGAAGCAGTGTGGGGGAATCCTCTAAATTTTCGATTTTATGCAATTTTTTGGCCAAAAATCTGGGAGGGGGCAGCAAAAATCTGAAAATATGGGGAAGGGGGTTGCCAAAATTTGGCCAAAAATCTGGGACGGGGGCTGCAAAAAAATGAAACACAGGACAAGTTTCTCTCCTATTTCCAAATCTACAGCCGCAGGAGACAGACGTTCGGCTAGCGGAAATAGAAAGCAAAGCAGTACAGTAGAGGCCTATCTGGACTTATCTGCTAAAGAAGATTGTCCAAAGCCATAGAACTTGAAAACTAGACGACCTTATCGCAAAAACATAACAGAATCAACTGAAGCAACAGGAAAAAACAAGCCATTTTCTTCTTCTCCCTTTTCCTGTTCCTCCTCTACACAGTCCAAACTTACTTCACAGTTGTCTGTTTAATCAAGCTCTTTTCCTGTTGCTTCTGTACACAATACAAACTTATTTCACAGCTGCCTCTTTAGTCAAGCTTTTTCCTGTTGCTCTCCTTTTTCCTATTGCTCCTGCACACATACACAAGAGAAGACCTTGACAAAAACTGACAACGTCAAGAAAAGAGAAGAAAACGCAGGACATCAGAAAACAGAGTCCTGTAAGCAAAGTTAACAGAACTTGACAACTAGACGACTTTTCCGGTAAAAAAGATCAACAACACCAGGAGCAACAGGAAAACAGGAACACTATTCTACACTACGAATTAACACAGGAAGACTATTCATAGCTACAAACTTACTGCACAGCTGCCCCTTTCTCAAGCTTTTTCCTGTTGCTCTCATTTTCCTATTGCTCCTGCACACATACACAAGAGAAGACCTTGACAAAAACTGACAACGTCAAGAAAAGAGAAGAAAACGCAGGACATCAGAAAACAGAGTCCTGTAAACAAAGTTAACAGAACTTGACAACTAGACGACTTTTCCGGTAAAAAAGATCAACTCCACCAGGAGCAACAGGAAAACAGGAACACAATTCTACACTACAAACTTACTTCACAGCTGCCTCTTTAGTCAAGCTTTTTCCTGTTGCTCTCCTTTTTCCTTTTGCTCCTGCACACATACACAAGAGAAGACCTTGACAAAAACTGACAACGTCAAGAAAAGAGAAGAAAACGCAGGACATCAGAAAACAGAGTCCTGTAAACAAAGTTAACAGAACTTGACAACTAGACGACTTTTCCGGTAAAAAAGATCAACACCACCAGGAGCAACAGGAAAACAGGAACACTATTCTACACTACAAACTAACACAGAAACACTATTCATAGCTACAAACTTACTTCACAGCTGCCTCTTTAGTCAAGCTTTTTCCTGTTGCTCTCCTTTTTCCTATTGCTCCTGCACACATACACAAGAGAAGACCTTGACAAAAACTGACAACGTCAAGAAAAGAGAAGAAAACGCAGGACATCAGAAAACAGAGTCCTGTAAACAAAGTTAACAGAACTTGACAACTAGACGACTTTTCCGGTAAAAAAGATCAACACCACCAGGAGCAACAGGAAAACAGGAACACTATTCTACACTACTAAATAACACAGGAACACTATTCTACACTACAAAATAACACAGGAACACTATTCATAGCTACAAACTTACTTCACAGCTGCCTCTTTAGTCAAGCTATTTTCTTCTTGCTTCTTTTCCTGTTCCTCCTATACACACTCCATACTTACTTCACAGTTGTCCGTTTAATCAGGCTCTTTTCGTGTTGCTCCTGTACACACTACAAACTTACTTCACAGCTGCCTCTTTAGTCAAGCTTTTTCCTGTTGCTCTCCTTTTTCCTATTGCTCCTGCACACATACACAAGAGAAGACCTTGACAAAAACTGACAACGTCAAGAAAAGAGAAGAAAACGCAGGACATCAGAAAACAGAGTCCTGTAAACAAAGTTAACAGAACTTGACAACTAGACGACTTTTCCGCTAAAAAAGATCAACACCACCAGGAGCAACGGGAAAACAGGAGCACTATTCTACACTACAAACTTTTCTTCAAAGTTGCCTCTATCAGAAACAACAACAGGAACACATATATATTTTAATATCCAAACACGCTAACACAAATCTACATATATACATTTGTTTTTGTATTAGTTTGAGCTCCATGATTACAGCTAGAAATACTGTAGAGATGAATACCCAGTTCTCTAGGATGTATTATATTTCCTGTCAACAAAATTCATCTTTATATCATACTTAAAAATTTATTGGTTTAGCAATTTCTCTCACCATTTGAATCAGCAGACACTACTAACTGTCATGGACGGATTTGGCCATATTCAGAGACTAAAGTTTTGCGATACATACGACAAAATTGCTGACTGCGTTGTTGATGTTGCCAACGAACTTCAAAATGCAGGAGTTAAAGTAGTCCTACATTTTTCCAGTAAGTCTTATATTTTCTCAGTAACAGAAGCAACAGGAACACACAAAGTATTTTTTCTGTTTTGCTGTTTATCTTGCCCGCATACACACTCCAAACTTACTTCACAGTTTCCTGTTTACTCAAGCTTTTTCCCTGTTCGTCTCCTTTTTCCTATTGCTCCTGCACACATACACAAGAGAAGACCTTGACAAAAACTGACAACGTCAAGAAAAGAGAAGAAAACGCAGGACATCAGAAAACAGAGTCCTGTAAACAAAGTTAACAGAACTTGACAACTAGACGACTTTTCCGGTAAAAAAGATCAACACCACCAGGAGCAACAGGAAAACAGGACAACATTGCTGTTTCTCTTGCCCGCATACACACTCCAAACTTACTTCACAGTTTCCTGTTTACTCAAGCTTTTTTCCTGTTCGTCTCCTTTTTCCTATTGCTCCTGCACACATACACAAGAGAAGACCTTGACAAAAACTGACAACGTCAAGAAAAGAGAAGAAAACGCAGGACATCAGAAAACAGAGTCCTGTAAACAAAGTTAACAGAACTTGACAACTAGACGACTTTTCCGGTAAAAAAGATCAACACCACCAGGAGCAACAGGAAAACAGGACAACATTGCTGTTTCTCTTGCCCGCATCCTTTTTCCTATTGCTCCTGCACACATACACAAGAGAAGACCTTGACCAAAACTGACATCGTCAAGAAAAGAGAAGAAAACGCAGGACATCAGAAAACAGAGTCCTGTAAACAAAGTTAACAGAACTTGACAACTAGACGACTTTTCTGGTAAAAAAGATCAACACCACCAGGAGCAACAGGAAAACAGGACAACATTGCTGTTTCTCTTGCCCGCATACACACTCCAAACTTACTTCACAGTTTCCTGTTTACTCAAGCTTTTTTCCTGTTCGTCTCCTTTTTCCTATTGCTCCTGCACACATACACAAGAGAAGACCTTGACAAAAACTGACAACGTCAAGCAAAGAGAAGAAAACGCAGGACATCAGAAAACAGAGTCCTGTAAACAAAGTTAACAGAACTTGACAACTAGACGACTTTTCCCGTAAAAAAGATCAACACCACCAGGAGGAACAGGAAAACAGGACAACATTGCTGTTTCTCTTGCCCGCATACACACTCCAAACTTACTTCACAGTTTCCTGTTTACTCAAGCTTTTTTCCTGTTCGTCTCCTTTTTCCTATTGCTCCTGCACACATACACAAGAGAAGACCTTGACCAAAACTGACATCGTCAAGAAAAGAGAAGAAAACGCAGGACATCAGAAAACAGAGTCCTGTAAACAAAGTTAACAGAACTTGACAGCTAGACGACTTTTCTGGTAAAAAAGATCAACACCACCAGGAGCAACAGGAAAACAGGACAACATTGCTGTTTCTCTTGCCCGCATACACACTCCAAACTTACTTCACAGTTTCCTGTTTACTGAAGCTTTTTTCCTGTTCGTCTCCTTTTTCCTATTGCTCCTGCACACATACACAAGAGAAGACCTTGACCAAAACTGACATCGTCAAGAAAAGAGAAGAAAACGCAGGACATCAGAAAACAGAGTCCTGTAAACAAAGTTAACAGAACTTGACAACTAGACGACTTTTCTGGTAAAAAAGATCAACACCACCAGGAGCAACAGGAAAACAGGACAACATTGCTGTTTCTCTTGCCCGCATACACACTCCAAACTTACTTCACAGTTTCCTGTTTACTCAAGCTTTTTTCCTGTTCGTCTCCTTTTTCCTATTGCTCCTGCACACATACACAAGAGAAGACCTTGACAAGAACTGACAACGTCAAGAAAAGAGAAGAAAACGCAGGACATCAGAAAACAGAGTCCTGTAAACAAAGTTAACAGAACTTGACAACTAGACGACTTTTCCGGTAAAAAAGATCAACACCACCTGGAGCAACAGGCAAGCAGGAACTCACAAAGTAGTCTGTTGTTTCCAAACTTAACTAGTCCTATATTAAGTCCTATATTTTCTCAATAACAGAAGGAACAGGAAAACAGGAACACACAAAGTAGAGTATTGTCTCCAAAAGTAGTCCTATATTTTCCTCAGTTGTATATATTTTAATATCCAAACACACTGACATAAATATACATATATACATTTGTTTTTGTATTGCAGGAACTCCATGATTACAGCTTAAGGAAACGAACGAACAGAAGACGGAACATCAATATTTACTAATTGTGCGAAAACTTTGAACTTTTTTCATATATGATTCGTCCTTATATTAATTTTGCGTTAGTAAAAATTCCTGCATTCGATTTAATTTCTCAGCATTACAACTAAAATAGTAACGAAGTCTCTTTTTTCTATAATCTTGCTATTCTTTTCATAGTTAACACGAAAGTTATTAGCATATCATCATCGATTTAGCGTTGTCCAATTATTACAGTTAAATAAAACCGGTCGGGCAAGGAGGTATATTGAAGAAAAGATCCGTATAGTTTTATGTTCACTCTGCGTTCCATTACTTCAATCATGACTGCTAAACCGCTTCAGCCGTTAAGTTCTGTTGTTCTCTTTTCTCCTTGTTCTCCTTTTTCCTTGTTCTCCTCTGTCTAGTACTTTGTTCTCCTGTTGTACTAGAAAGAATTGTCTCTGCTTTCAAATAGTGCAACAGGAGAACAAACTACTAAAGAGAGGAGAACAAGGAGAGAGCAGAACAAGGAGACTTTCCTATGCAAAAGAAGAATATGCACAAAACATAGTCTCTCCTTGCCTGTGTAAGTGCAACAGGAACACAAGGTGACACACCAATTGCGCGCCGACGTTTTGAATTAGACATTTTAAACGGACACCAAGAAAAATCGCTCTCACAAGGGGTACCCAAATTTGCTTCCACAAGGGTCAGTGAAATTTGACCTCCCATTCAGGTATGGAGGTGCGTCCTAGTTTCCCTCAATTTTTTTATGGTGCACGTCCCTTTAGAGAACTTAGAAATATTAATTTTAAAAATATGGTCAATCTTGGTTTCTGGTCTACTATAAAATGCGCCCAAATACTCACATAACCCGACTTGAGCTCAATTAAATGCGTTTTGTGAAAGTTACTCATATGTCTACGGAGCAATTACCCACTTGGGTGTAGTAGTTGCGAATTGGTATTTACTACTCGGGCGGATAAGACCTCTTACAACATACAACATTACAAATATTTCAAAGTCGAGTCTGTGTCGTTGGCCCGCCAAAGTCCTGCCATTGAACGCTAACAATTGAGTGTCACGGTTATTGTTATCATTATTGTTTTCCGTTCACATCGCCGACCGCTACAAATGGTTGGCGTTGGCAGAGCGTTGGCCAAGATCGCCAAAGGTTGTGGGTTCGATCCGCACCTCAGAGCCAAAGTTTTCGGGTGGGAAGTGCTGCAGTGGCAATGCTTTCTGTCATTCTATCATCACAAATTGCAACGTACATGCCAAGTCACTTGAGCTCATATCGACGTCTCCACCGGGGTATCAAATAAGAGCTCTTCTTGAGATTCGCCAGAATAGCTTCTAAATAAAAGAATATTTGAAGGCTTTGCTACCACTGTCAAAAAAGAAGTGGAGAACTCTCGAGGAGGAGCTATAGTAACAGATTTGTGTTAAAGTTGCCCTCGTTAGTCTTTTGCCAGGTAGTTCAGTATTATGTAGGTACTACTGAGGGGCTCACTTTAGAACCTACACACTACTCATAACAAGCATTTGTCATGCTGCTTTCGGTTCTCCCTAAACTAGTGGTCAAAAGGAGCTGAGACGAAGGTCACGGATAGAAAACATTAAACCCCAAACACTGCTAATCCTGAAGCAGCTGCAATCGCCATCAGAGCCGTCAAAAACGTGCCTGCTGATCAACGGTGACTAAGATGGCAGAAACCTAAAGTGCCTACTGAGAGGGTAGGTGTAAAGAAAAGAGCCTACAGAAAGGATCCGACAGGGCAGGGCAGAGTTCTCAGAAAGAAAAGTGTTAAGGTATAAATCGAAGTTGGCTAAAAAACAATCAGTAATCCAATTCCCAGCTGAAAAATTCAAAGAGCAAAGTTTTTGAAGTTTTATATGGGACTCTTTTTAGCGTTTTAGACAAGACGAAACTTATAGTTTCCGTACTTGTTTTTCTAGAAGACCTGTTAGCGCACTCGAAAACGGATTCCTCTAAGAATACTGCCAATTTTTCTCGTAGTAAAATTCAAAGCTTGGCAGGTTGAAGTAGCACTAGGTAGAATTTTAATGTGAGGTTATGGACCCAAAGATTATTATCAAGAGTGAATGATTGCACAAAATGTACGAAAAAAGTAAGCCACTAGAAAGCTCCTCTTCAGTGCTCCGATAGCTATACTGTGCTCCGACCTCAATACGCGAATGTTCCCC
Organism: Trissonchulus latispiculum; assembly: GCA_030248195.1. NCBI lineage: Eukaryota > Metazoa > Nematoda > Enoplea > Enoplida > Ironidae > Trissonchulus > Trissonchulus latispiculum. The sequence goes on along the minus strand of JASAND010017303.1, from coordinate 9,073 downwards.
CGTTTGTTGATGGGGTCGACAAGGATACCCGACCCCGTTTGTTGGTTGGGAGTAGACAAAAGGGCTCCCCGTATTGGAAGGTGGTGGGTCACCAAGACAAGCTAAAAATGGCAGAATCTGATTGGCTTTTGGCGACCCCTCAAATGAGGATTTATTTTGCTTACCATATTCCCTCCATTTTGGAAACAAACTTAGTTTCTGAGGAGGATCTTCTATAATTCGATTGCCTGTTACGCCTTACCAAACGGGGAGGGGTATATTAATATTTGTTGACTCCCCCACCAAACGAGGGAACATTATCCTATTGTGGTCGGAGCACCATTACGCAATGCATTGAAGAGGAGCCCTCTAGTGGCTCACCATCTTTTTCTACATACTGCAGTTATACACTCTTGTCATTATTAAATTAATAATTATTAATAAATTAGCCTCTGCAATTTTACACTTATGTAGCCACTGTGCACAATATACCTACTTGCTACACATGACAAAATAACTCCTAAAAGGCTTTAGTTACTTACTGTCGACTGATGCAAAGTTAAAAGATTGATTAAAATTACTTAAAATCACTAATTAGTTCTAATAGAGCTGTAAATTCAAGCAGAATAACGCTACAGAATAGTCTACCTAGTAGGCTGTTGAGACTGAAGGTAGAGCAGAATTTAGTCAAAAACCCGCAGCTGGGTTGGGTTGCATTCAAAACACGATTGAAACTAAAACATAGGTCCTACCCAAACGTTTAGTCAGCCTGCTTTCAAAGCCAGGAATGATGCGAAAAACTGGTTTCAATGAATGGAATAAATCAAAACTAATTTATTACACCTAAGTCTGCACAGCAGCAGACCTATGTAGTTTAAAACATTGCTGTCGTGTCAGCACTGGTATAAAGTAGGTAAAAAACAGACGAGCAATTTACTAACATATTTTGGTTCAATTCTGAAAACAAATGTATGGCTTAATGTGGTGACAGGCTTGTTTGCGTGCCATCATTGTATTGCGCAACATACGTGCTCTATCTTTCTTCACGACAACTATCACGTTGACTACTCTTTTAATTTGAAATCTCTTAATTTTACGTTGGCAACTTATATATGATCAGTAGCTGAATGAATGTACAGTGTTCTGTTAAATAAAAGCTAAATAAATAAATTAAAGATAGCTAGCTCAAGGTTGTAATGTTAGCTTAGGAAACAACCTAAAGAGTTGTCGCGTTTTTCCAGATTATCCGAACCACAATACTCATATTCTAAAACTTGACCAATTGAGGATAAATTCTGCGTGGGTAGGTTTTCGACCACACTAAGATCAGATATCGCAAAATTTTTCAATTTCAGGAAATTCGGTTTTTGTACATATTCGCAATGGGGGGGGACAAATGGAAGCGAAAACTTTTTGTCTTTGATTTTGCTAACACGATTCATAGAAGGGTTTTCTGGGTCGAAGAAGACGAATCTGAAGCCTGCTGTTCCATTGAGCTTCCATTGACCATTGGCTTGATATGAGCTAATATTTTAAGCATTTTAAAGCTTATACTGAGCCCACGAAAAGCTGAATCGAAATACGAACTTCAGATTCGTGTTCAGCGAGCTCAAAACATCTGTATACAACTTTTCAACAACATTGGAGACAAAAACGTTTTTGGTTCGCCTAGGATCTCCCCCATTGTGAATCGAAAAAATAGAATTTCGCGAAATCCTGAAATTGTGCGACATTCAAAGTTAGCGTGGTCGAAAACGTCACCATAACCTGGGAGGGAGCAAAGAAGCAACTTATGCTAGGCAACTTTGCAACTCTTTTCTAACCACTTCTTCCAGAATAATCATAAATTTGCTAGAATTTTTTTGGTCTTCATGGCGATTCTATTTTCGAGGGTGTTGGTCTTCTTTCCTTTATTTTTGTCGATCTATTAAGTCAGTTGTGAAATTTGCCAGATTGATGAAATTGATTGCAAATGGCACTCTTTCTTTTAGCTTATAATCACAGGCACTGCTGCTGTATTCCTAACTAACTTCACTAGCCTAAGCAAATTACAGGCATTAGCATTTGTCAAATGCAAATCATAGAGATGATGGTTCGCGCAAAGTCACCAGTGCAGTCGTTAAAACAGAAATCCGCCGTCGCATTATAACCATAAATCGCTTCACAGCTGCAGGGGAAAAATTTTAGTTTTCTTTTGCTACAATCTTACTTGGCGCTGAAAGTGGAGATAAGGTGAAACTACAGATAAGCCGGACGCTCCCGAAGTCTTTGATGAATTCAAATTCTGGACATTAAATTATTTTTTGTCGATTGTGCGGGTTGTGGGTTCCTGCGGGTCGATCTTCAGGCAAGTGGGTACACGCGGGTCAAGGGTGGGTCAGCAGCATACACTAACAGGGGATCCGAATCTGGAGGGAGTCTACCTCGACCTCGGCGAGCGGTCTACCTCTGAAAAATTCCAAAACTTGAAGGGGGTCTAACAAGTAACAACCCAAAATTAGCAAACGTTGCTAAGTTTTTACATTTTTGACCAAAAAACTTGTAAAAATTGACGACTTTTAGTGATTTTTAAGAGTTGTTTTGAAACAAATGCTAAAATTTGCTAAAAAATCTTCTGGTCAACAGCCTCTTTGGTTCACACCAATTTTACGCTAAATTTTGGGTCAATTTTAATAAAAAGATTAGGAATTTTCATTAAAGATTCGTTTTTTTCAAACCTTAGACACAGTTTTATATTTCTGTATTTGCCTTCATAAACATAGTCATCCGATCCTGGTTTGAATCTTCAGTTCACAAGATGTCGGTTAAATCCTTCTGAAATAATCATCGTCACTCAAGCCTTTAACTTCATTGACTTATTGATTAGCTGATTGATTGTGTTGTCTTGTCTCCTATAGCTTTAAATCAGCAAAATTGGGGACATAAGGTTTTGATTCCCTTGACTTCCTCCGTAATACCAATTTAATCTTTTTAAAATTCTTAAATATTTTGGAATGCATACATACATGCATGCATGAATGCGTACATACATATATACGTACATGCTATACTCAGTGTCATACTCTTATTATTATGTACTCTTGACTGGGCTACTGAACTGATAAGCATAAGCAATTTTATTGCACAAATATAGCAAGATAGTTTCATATAATGAGCAATTGCAGGATCCTTTCTTTTTATAATCTTCAGTTATAGCAGCCCCCTTCATAAACTTCAGAGGGAGGGACTCCAAGTGCTGCAGCAACGGCCAAGTAGACCTGGAACCGTTTTCTGGCAGTGGGGTGTCCGGCGGGGTTGTCGCATTCCAGTGGGCCATTAATCTGTTTCGTGGAAGCGCCAAAATAACCCTTCTGTACGTCGAGGTTGCAGCGAACTCGTTCCTTCCAGTACCAGTGAGCTGTCGCCCAAGCTATGAGCTCGTCGGTTTCAACCTATAACGGCAAAAAATATTTTACGGCCACCTCACCCGGTGCTTCGGTTATGGGTAGTACCAGCTTAGAACGTATGCATTTTGAGGGAAGGGGGATGCTGACACCGAGTAATTGCCATAGCAATTACCCGAGGTGTTTTACAAGGCTATCAGTACGTCCATTACGTCTTCCACCGTAATGGAAGTGCTCTGGTAGCTCCATCTGATAGGCGGACGGACACCCCTTGACAGTCTCCGTAGGTTGCAAAGGAGGGATTTTGAAATAGTGTACTTGAGCTTATATTTTGCAAGCTCTAGGCTTGACATGATCCTGCACGTATAGCACAGTAAGAAACCATTGCGCTATGAAGCTAAAGGCTAAAGAAACTTGGTCATACGCTGGACAACGAAATAATACGGGCCTGAGGTATAGTTTAACTAAGAGTACATAAAACCAAATAACTTTAACCAAGTATGCTCACTTCAAAGAAATTTGCACGCTATCTTTGCGTTCTAAAGCTCGAAGCAGAGACAAATTGGACGCACGCAGGCGTTGTGTTTTAAGATACTGCGAGTGAGCCTACAGAAACGTGTACTGCGTACACATTTGTGGGTGGGGTCACTAGGTACACATTTGTGGGGGGTCAGCCGTTAGCGTGCAGAGCATGTACCTTGAGCTGATAACAGAGAGCCTGCCAGCTGTCACACTCTTATCTATTATGTACTCTTGGTGTAAACCCACAAGATTGGGTTAAATAGGTGATTTTGCAGCTCAGACATCGAGCCAACCTTAACCCAAAACTGTGGTGACACGTTTGTAGATCACATAATGCTGGATCATACCAATTCAGGGCGACGAAGCAGATAGTTTTCGCTTCCGAACAGTGCCGCAGACTAGGGTTGTAAATTGTAAAAAAGTAAAAATGTTAAAAAAACATTTTTACAGTTATTAACAGTAGCAAAATTTCGGACTTTTTAACAGGTGTTTTACACTTTTTAACACCACTTTTTTTTACACTTTTTAACACTAGATTTTTTCATATTTTTAACATTTTTTAACACTACTTTTCTAAATTTTTTAACACTTTTTTACAAATTTTTTACACTTTTTTTACACTTTTTCACAAACCGTTGATTGTGAAAAATAGTGTTTCAAGTATATATAGTATATACATTGCAGACAGATTTTGTTTCAGTACGTGAAAATCATCTTAAATGTATTTTATTTCAACAAGTAAAAAATGATATTAAAAGTAAAGACGGTGGTTGGACAATGTTGAGGATTTTTTGTAAATTCATTTAAATAAGTTCCCGACTGTAAGTCAGTTGCAATTGAATATTGAATCTCGTGCCAGATATATAACCTACTGAGAGGATTTGTTTCCTTTCATTGAAAATTTAGAAATCCTGCGAGATGGGTTCTTTAAATAAGTGAACTCTCAGTCAATAAAATTTTACAAATGTCCAATTAATCCTAAGGCATAATGGAACAGTATTTCAGAATCAAAAATTTCACAGCTAAAATAATTTCTGAAATCCAACACCAGACAATGCTCTTTTATAAACCGAACATTCCCGTTATTTGAAAATTTTGAAACTTGAAATAGAAATTTTTGAAATTCTGAAATTAAATAATTTGAAACTGCTTTTGATTTTACGATCTCACTAATAAGAAAAAGTATTTGGAAATTGCAATGGTAATACCAAGAGTGCATAATTGCACTATATATTAGAAGAAGAGTAAGCCACTAGAGGGCTTCTCTTCTTGGCATTGCGTAACGGTGCTCCGACCACAATACGCGAATGTTCCCCCGTTTGGTGGGGGGGGGGTAGCTCTCTTCGACAAAGCATACCCCCCCTCCGTTTGGTGGGGGGGTATGCAAAAGGGGTCCCCGTTTGGTGGGGGGGTAGACAAAAGAGGTCCCCGTTTGGTGAGGGGGTAGGCAGAAGGGGGTCCCCGTTTGGGGGGGGGTCGCCAAGTCAGCCTGAAATTGGCTGAATCTGATTGGCTGTTGGCGACCCCCCCCCCCAAACGGGGACCTCTTTTGCCTACCCCCCCACCAAACGGGGACCTCTTTTGCATACCCCCCACCAAACGGGGACCCCTTTCGCATACCCCCCCCACCAAACGGGGACCCTTTTTCAAATAGAACAAAAACTACCGTAATCCTCTGCTCTACCCCCCACCAAACGGGGAGGGGGTCTCTGCAATCTGATTGGCTGTTGGCTACCCCCCCCACCAAACGGGGACCTCTTTTCTGCTACCCCCCCCCCCCACCAAACGGAGGGGGGTATGCTTTGTCGAAGAGAGCTACCCCCCCACCAAACGGGGGAACATTCGCGTATTGTGGTCGGAGCACCGTTACGCAATGCCAAGAAGAGGAGCCCTCTAGTGGCTTACTCTTCTTTTTATATATAGTGCAATTATGCACTCTTGGTAATACTAATGCAAATAACGTAAATGGCACTTTCTATATTTTTCTTTTGCTTAAAATCTATCGCTTTATAAATGCAAAAAGAAAACATGAATAGTTTCTGGAGAATTGTGAGCAATTAACAAAATTCTTGGTCAATTATCAAAATAAATAAATGCCTTAGTGGCTTTGGCATGCAATGAATGCTTAAACTTATCCTTTCTGACAGTTGAACAACGCCCCAGTCATTACTGTGTTACAGAGGAAATGAATTTGGCAGCGAAACCTTTTTTTACACATTTTTTACACTTTTTAACACTTTATTACACTTTTTAACACTTTTTTACACTGTTAAAAAACAGGTGTAAAAAATTAATTACTTTTTTACATGTAAATTAACAACCCTACCGCAGACGCATCCCTGTAGTTGTAGCTGTGCGTCAACTGCAGGTAGCCGCGTCCGTAGTACACCTTTTCGGGATCGTAGGGGCAAGTTTGGTTTATTTATACTCAATCGATACACAGTCTAATTGCACACTTTACAGTGTTGGGATTGGCCGAAAATTTCCATGGTTGGCTTGGCTTGGCTTGGCCGGAGCTTGAAGCTGGCCGGTGTCGTATGATATTTTTCCCCCCGTGATATTTTCCCCCCTATAGGGTATAATATTTCCCCCCGTGATATTTTCCCCCTTTCAGCTATAATATTTTCCCCCCCTCTGAATGAAACCCAGCCAAATGATGCAGCAAGTTTAGGTAGGATAGAGCTTGCTAAAGTACATTTAGCAAGGATAGATACAAAACTTTTATCCGAAATTTTACAACTGGTAAAACTGTAAAATTAGATTTCCAAATAATAAGAAAAGCAAAAGTTCTAAAACCATTTTTACAGTTATTAATAGTTGCAAAACTAATTTATTAACAAAACAATTACTAACAAACTAATCAAAAATTACCAGTTTTTATACTTTTTAAACAGTGTTAAAAACAAGTGCAAAAATAGTTTCTTTTTAACATGTGTAGAAATGTAATCGCTCAGTGTACTGCTAAGTAAATGACTAGTAAAAGAGTGTGCAGGTTCTTAGCTCGGTAGTGTATGCCTAAGTAAATTCTCCTCGCGCCTAGCTCACGAAATGGTAAAAACTGAAAGATTAAGAGACACGATACCTTTACTTCAACTAAATAAAATTCAAATATACATTTTCAATTTTCATCAAATACTAAACTCCAATAATGTATCAAAACACGCACAACAAACTTCACTAACGAGATTCTGAGTCACAGCTGCCGCAAACAAGAACCAAGGTTTACCCGCCCAAATCACTAGACCGACTAACACCTAACTGACAACTGAACTATACCCACACTTTTGAATTCAAAACTCCATAGTGAGAAACTACCCGATTAGCTAAGGTCAGAATTTGTTCCATCGTTTATGAAGAATTTCACGAAAGAGTACGAAATATTCCACAGAAATACCCCCTCTTTTCCCCGCGCGCCCACGCCGCGTTACAGTACTTAGTAGGATAAAATTTTGGATTAGTCAGAAACATACGTACTAGTATGGTAAAACGTGTGTGAGAAAATTTCCGAAAACCGTAAAACTACACTAAGGAACCTCCCTAGAGACGGACAAGGGACAGGGCGAAGACAACACACATACAAGGGCCCACTACAGGGCGCCTGCCCAGGTAAAGCAAAAAAACTACGTACTAACACAATACAACAATAGACAACACAGAACTACAATATACAGACCCGCAGAGAGTCACGCGGCATACAAGAAACATAGATGGAAATTTTTCCCAAACCTCCGACACTCAAAAGAACTATCACCAAATTTTAAAAACAAAGTACTCAGACCGGATAACCGACTAACAATGCCAAAAACAGGTAGATATGTAATTATAAAGCACATTATGGTAAAGCACAAACATTATAAAGCACCGACGAATCTTCGACATGGCAAAACAATGGCAGCAGACAAAATGGCAAGAATATTTTTGATGAAGAAAGTATCGTGAACTCCTTTTTTAGACAGAAAGAAAAGAAACACAAACCGAAAGATAAGTACCCGAAAAGTAAGGAATGAGTAAAAATACAACACAAAACTGCTGGTAGTAGAACTAAACAATATAAGTATAGAAAATACAATGGCCAAGCCAAGGTAGAGAGCACCCGAATAAAAACAAAGAAAAATCCGAAACCTCCTGCAAAAGGAAGAAACTTTCAAGTTTTAAAGTAAACTTTTACCCGGCTCCCCCCACCCACGCACAACCCAAAACCAAAGTCCAAATCCCCCACCACTATTAAAGATACCAGTACATACGATACACAAACAAAGACAAATAAACAGCAGATGGGGAGAAGGGAAAAGACAGACCTGTGCCGGGGAAAGGCAGTTTGGAATCAGCAAATTGCGCCACGAGACAGCATACCCGGTTCCAGACACTCGGGCCCACCCAACGTCACCAACCCGACATCCAACTTCGTGCCACCAGGCACACACCCAATCCACTGTAAAGTTCCAGGGTGCCATAACTGGCCTCCACCCAAAGACCGGAACCAAAGAAGCCGGTGAAATAGCAGTAGATAAGGTCCCACCAATGCCCCAGAAGGCCGCCCTCCACAGGGCTAGAACCCTCCAAAGGCTTAAAAGTACCCGGGGACCAAAGACAATCACCCAACCAAACCGAGCACAAACAAGCTCGCCTACGACAAGAACCAAACCAGAGCCCCCAGGCTCTCCTGACCCAATAACCGTAACCTCCGTACTCCAGCGGCAAGATAACCATTCCAGTGTGAAATATTCGTTAGAAATAGTGTTAATTTTCTAAATTATGTCATGAACGATGATACTAAATTCAAACTTTAGCTATTTTGATAGTTTTCAAGATGGAGTCTTTTTATGTTGGGTTGGGATCAGTGAGTGTGGGTTGTCGTTATCAGTTAGTGAAGGTTGGTTGGGTTTGGGCCCTGTATCTATAATTGGCAGCTGAGACTTAGTATTGTGATTTTGCGTAGTTTGATTCTACTTGGAGAATTATTTGTGTCGTGGAACTTTGTGTTTTGTTGAAAATGTCGCTTTTATAATTTGATGTAAATTTAGAAATTAAAGTATCGTGTTAATCCTGCTAATTTCAATTAGGTTTTGTTAGATAGGCACGAGGAGGAGCGGTAGGCATACACTACCGATTGTGAACCTGCTTAATTATCAGTCAAGTCTCTTTTATTAGTCATGAAGCACCAGTGTAGACAATAACTTTCTTTTTAC
>JASAND010017302.1:0-126779 GCA_030248195.1 Trissonchulus latispiculum | reverse complement strand
TATATAAAAATTATGTAGTTCGTTTCGAATGATTCTCTTTCTAAATCAACATTGCCATAAAGCATCTTTTCCACAAAAAGTCGGGGAATTTCATTATTTTTTCAAAATACCTTACGTTGTTGCTGGATTTTATGAGGCTTAACTACAGATCGAAGCATATCTACACTCAGTTTTTTATATCATTAAAAGATCTTGTAATCTTCAGAGATACAATTATAAATTATTACTGTACGTCTTACTCTTCCTATTATAAATATCAGTTTAAATATAAACTCTTGTTTATATTTAATTGTATATTATATAGCTTTAGTGTCAAAGATGTCTCAAAATGAGGTCGAGTGGTACAAGACGATCGACACTGATCCGATACTCACCCACTAGCCACTAAGTTTTCTCAAATCCCTTAAAAAGGGACTATATATTAAGGCTGTATTGGTTCGCCGTATGCTCTAGTCAACCCAGCTATCCTGCTGTGGGAAGGTAACAGGAGGCCGTGTAGGGTAATTAGCTGCTTTGAGGAGCTGGCCCCTCCTCCACGATTATAGTCATCATTTGAGGGGGCACTCTTGGTTCAAAGGCTGTGTTTCCACTGAAGAGCCCCTGCATCCTAGACCGTGACATGGGTAGGAGAATTCTTTGTTCCAAAATGCGCCGAATGTATGTAGGCTAAATTGTATTATGAGGCCTTTCTCCGATTTCGGTCAGATCAGTGTCGAGGTTCTCAGAGTCCAGACTTGCCACTCTTACATCTACAGCAGAAAAGCAGGCGAGTTGTTATTATTTCCAGGATCGTCTGACGGAAAAAGCTCCGTACAGACACTTTAAGGCAGCTGTTTTCCGCAGGAAATCTAGGACCGCCAGGCAAGATTGGTTGCAAACCCCCTGGCTTTCAAAATTTGTACAGGCGGCGCACTTCTGATGAACAGGGGCTGCATACCTTCTGATTCGTATCCACACAGAGGGTCTCGGAAGCCCCTCACAAAAAGTGTGGTGGTTCTCAGATTCCGATTCGGAGTTGTACTTTCCAGGATTCTGGAATGATGATTACAGCGATGGAACAGGATAGGTTCAATTTTTCCTGGAAGTTTGGCCTCGTGGTCTGGATGGTGTTCATCGCTTGTTTAGATTTCAAAATCGTCTCTTGACTGATTGCGATCCACGTCACTACGTAGGACCGTACCACGTATATCAGAGACGTTGATTAGATTGATCAGATATGACTTCTTCAGAGTTTCCGGTAGTTTCTGAATAATTTCGTTTGTTCTGCTCTCCTGGTTCTTTGTTGTCCCGGTTCCGTATTGCAAAGTCTGATTTGTCCTAGACAGGTGAAGCAGAGATAAAACCGGGTCGCTATTTACTGACCCGGTGACCCGGTCGACCCCTGACCCGGTGACCCGGTATTTTTGAAAATTCAGATTTAAGCTTGGAAAAATTAAAAATCCTTATATTAGGGTGCTGTGGGTGTTTTTGATCTTTTTAGACATTTTTGGCGCCTAAAATAAGAAGTTGGGCGAAATTTTTACTTTCCTTAAAGTAACTTTGAAAAGTAAATATTGTAAGTATTAAGCTGGATTAAAAGTGATTTGCATGGTTTCGCACTTGCGCTTATGAAGTGAACTACATACGCAACTTGTTGAATCAGTTTGGACCAATATACTTTGACAAAGTTTAGCACATCATCTAATTCAAATTCAAACAATTAAATTCTAATTCAAATACGTTTGTATTTTATTATTACAGTATTAAAATATTTTATTTGGTTGTGTGGTTGAGGCTTTCACTCAGAGAAGATTCTTTAGAATTATTCTTCCTTATGGCTAGGATTCAGAAATATATAATACAAATAAAAAAACCAAAATCCTCTAGTCCCTAAATATAGTCATAACAATTAGGAAAAATGCAAACCAAAACTCAAAGTGTGTGAAACTTTGCTGAGATTTTCCAACTTACCCGAATTTGAAATTGGCACAGTCTGACCCCCTCCCCTCTCCAAAAGAATCATAGCAGCTGTGCAGAATCTCCAAGATTCGATGGGGCATGGAAAATCTTAGAGATTTTGGACTCAGGCCCAATTATCATTTTTCTAGTTAAAATCCAACGAAATAATTGCTTTAAAACTAGATCTAGGTTTCACAGGGAAGTATAAATATTATGACGATATGGCAGCGACAAGCATTTAACAAAACTGGACGATAACGTTTAGTACATATTTATTCCATTGCTAGTTTTTGAACTATTGAAGTTTCCAGGTGGTAAAAACTGGTAAAAATTTTGAAAAATATTCTTTAACCGTCAAAAATTTCCCCACAACTAAAAATACCGGGTCAAGACCGGGTCAGAGCTCCTGACCCGGTGACCCGGTGACCCGGTCAATATAGTGACCCGAACTGACCCGGTGACCCGGTGACCCGGTTTCATCTCTGAGGTGAAGGGTGCGCTGACAGGTTCGCTTCTATACAGGTTGGGTCATTGTTTTGGTGTACATCCTCTTCCCGTAGCGCCGTTAGCACAGAGATTTTAGTAATTGGTAGCTTTTGTTCGTGGGGTTGGTTTCACTTAACCCAACTTCTTCATATTACTGGAACAAAAACCTTTGTCATTTGATGGATCTGTCTGTTAAAGATCCCTTGTGCTAGTCAAGCGCTCCAGCCTTAACTGAGTGGTCCTTCTACCTATCGAATGAATAACCGTCCCGACTCAGATAACTGCCTGTTAACAGCACTTACTTAACTGCCTGTTAACAACACTTATTTAACTGCCTGTTAACAACACTTATTTAACTGCTTGTTAACAGCACTTATTTAACTGCCTGTTAACAGCACTTATTTAACTGCCTGTTAACAACACTTTTGTTAACAACACTTATTTAACTCTGCCTGTTAACAACACTTATTTAACTGCCTGTTAACAACATTTATTATGCTTATCTGTCCAGATATTTGTAAATGTATTTGTAAATTTGTAATTTTTGTTTTATATATACTTCAGATGGAATGCGGTCATCGTTGTTTGAAGATTTGTCACGTTGGTGATTGCTCTTCCTCGGCAGAATGCACGAAAAAGGTTGCCGTTCATTGTAACTGTCGGCGCCGAAAGGAAATGGTAGCTTGCAGGAAGTCAGGCGAACGGAAAGTGTTGTGCGATGAGGTTTGTAAAGTAATAAAATTAGCAGACAAATAAGAAATTAAAATTCAGTGTTTGACAGTGCTCTTTAATTTCGTTGGATTTTTAGTTTCCTGTCTTTGGATTTTAACATCAACAGTTTACGTATTGGATTGCCACTTTTTTCACAGAAAAAGTAACCCTTTAATTTGGTTAAATTTGTTTATTATTATTTGTACATTTATTTGTGATTTCATGAGGGTGCGCGGAGCGCCCCTCATAATATGAGCTATAAAGGCACTTTGCGGATTTGGGAAACTGTTAATTAGCCATAACTAATTAACGGTAGGGAGTTTACGTCAGGAAAATGAAGTAAACGCTGGCCAGCAGGCGGATCCGCGAAGGATACAAGGCATTAATCATAAAGAAATAATGAAAAACGCCTGCCTGCAGTCACTAAGGCCGTAGCCTTAGTCCGAACAGGAGAGAGCCAATGGGCGCTGTGAGCGCTCTTACCCAGAGAGAACTAATCTCTGGAGCTCCTGCCTGGTTGTCCAAGGAGGACAGCCAGCTCGGCTCTATCTGTGCTGCAACATAGCCAGAGAAGGTTTTATCAAAACCTCTCTGACTGTGCTATGCACAGAAAGAGGACTGCAGTGGCCAGCGGATCTCCGTAGAGATACAAACAGCATTTACGTCAGGAAAATGAAGTAAACGCTGGCCAGCAGGCGGATCCGCGAAGGATACAAGGCATTAATCATAAAGAAATAATGAAAAACGCCTGCCTGCAGTCACTAAGGCCGTAGCCTTAGTCCGAACAGGAGAGAGCCAATGGGCGCTGTGAGCGCTCTTACCCAGAGAGAACTAATCTCTGGAGCTCCTGCCTGGTTGTCCAAGGAGGACAGCCAGCTCGGCTCTATCTGTGCTGCAACATAGCCAGAGAAGGTTTTATCAAAACCTCTCTGACTGTGCTATGCACAGAAAGAGGACTGCAGTGGCCAGCGGATCTCCGTAGAGATACAAACAGCATTTACGTCAGGAAAATGAAGTAAACGCTGGCCAGCAGGCGGATCCGCGAAGGATACAAGGCATTAATCATAAAGAAATAATGAAAAACGCCTGCCTGCAGTCACTAAGGCCGTAGCCTTAGTCCGAACAGGAGAGAGCCAATGGGCGCTGTGAGCGCTCTTACCCAGAGAGAACTAATCTCTGGAGCTCCTGCCTGGTTGTCCAAGGAGGACAGCCAGCTCGGCTCTATCTGTGCTGCAACATAGCCAGAGAAGGTTTTATCAAAACCTCTCTGACTGTGCTATGCACAGAAAGAGGACTGCAGTGGCCAGCGGATCTCCGTAGAGATACAAACAGCATTTACGTCAGGAAATTCATTCAAACTTCATTTTCCTGACGTAAATGCTGTTTGTATCTCTACGGAGATCCGCTGGCCACTGCAGTCCTCTTTCTGTGCATAGCACAGTCAGAGAGGTTTTGATAATACCATCTCTCGAGATGATGCAGCACAGATAGAGCCGAGCTGGCTGTCCGTCTTTGACAACCAGGCAGGAGCTCCAGAGATTAGTTCTCTTGGGTAAGAGCGCTCACAGCGCCCATTGGCTCTCTCCTGTTCGGACTAAGGCTACGGCCTTAGTGACTGCAGGCAGGCGTTTTTCATTATTTCTTTATGATTAATGCCTTGTATCCTTCGCGGATCCGCCTGCTGGCCAGCGTTTACTTCATTTTCCTGACGTAAATGCTGTTTGTATCTCTACGGAGATCCGCTGGCCACTGCAGTCCTCTTTCTGTGCATAGCACAGTCAGAGAGGTTTTGATAAAACCTTCTCTGGCTATGTTGCAGCACAGATAGAGCCGAGCTGGCTGTCCTCCTTGGACAACCAGGCAGGAGCTCCAGAGATTCGTTCTCTCTGGGTAAGAGCGGCTCACAGCGCCCATTGGCTCTCTCCTGTTCGGACTAAGGCTACGGCCTTAGTGACTGCAGGCAGGCGTTTTTCATTATTTCTTTATGATTAATGCCTTGTATCCTTCGCGGATCCGCCTGCTGGCCAGCGTTTACTTCATTTTCCTGACGTAAATGCTGTTTGTATCTCTACGGAGATCCGCTGGCCACTGCAGTCCTCTTTCTGTGCATAGCACAGTCAGAGAGGTTTTGATAAAACCTTCTCTGGCTATGTTGCAGCACAGATAGAGCCGAGCTGGCTGTCCTCCTTGGACAACCAGGCAGGAGCTCCAGAGATTAGTTCTCTCTGGGTAAGAGCGCTCACAGCGCCCATTGGCTCTCTCCTGTTCGGACTAAGGCTACGGCCTTAGTGACTGCAGGCAGGCGTTTTTCATTATTTCTTTATGATTAACGGTAGGGAGTTGAGAGCTAAAGTTTACATTTTTGAAATCTCCAGGCCAAGAGCTTTCGAATGATACCAAACTTGCCCGGAAAAAATGAACTTTGAAAAAATCGACTTTTTGATACAAGTTTAAAAGTGGGGTTTTTTTTTCTCTGTATCGACCACTTTTTTAGGGCGATTTTTGCGCACACCGATTTTTCAAACGGCCCATAGGAAAAATTTTTCTATACTAATTTTTGATTATCTAGGCGTTGGTCCAGATCAAGTTTATGTTTGATTTCCGAATTTCGCTCTGGGTCGATTTTTACAGATGGTCAAAAATAGAAAAATCGACGTTTGGACTTTTTTCGAAATTTTTCGAGGTCCCAACACAGAAAATTGTCAAAAAGTCGTCTAAAATTTCGGCCTTGGGATGGTACCCATATATAGTAAATCGGGGTCGCTGAACACGATGAGCATACTGCCGACGCCGTATCTCGCCTGGTTCATCTGGTTCAGCTGGTTCAACAGTGAACCAGCTCCAAGTTCAAGCTGTCAACAAAGAAAATGGTCTGTAAACCATATAAAACAGCGTTTTTCGGCCTTGGGATGGTACCCATATATAGTAAATCGGGGTCGCTGAACACGATGAGCATACTGTCGACGCCGTATCTCGCCTGGTTCATCTGGTTCAACTGGTTCAACGTTGAACCAGTTCCTGGTTCAAGCTACAGGAGATAGCTGGAAGGTTGATCTTTTGCACACAAAGGTTATTGGGCATGGGGAATTCACTGGTGGTGTTATTTTGGGGATCCGACCCAAGGCTTGCCAGATCTGGTTCATCTGGTTCAAAGTTGAACCAGTTCCTGGTTCAAGCTACTGGAGATAGCTGGAAGGCTGATATTTGGCATACAAAGGTTGTTGGGCATGGGGAATTCACTGGTGGTGTTATTTTGGGGATCCGACCCATGGCTGGCCAGATCTGGTTCAACTGGTTCAAAGTTGAACCAGTTCCTGGTTCAAGCTACTGGAGATAGCTGGAAGGCTGGTATTTGGCATACAAAGGTTACTGGGCATGGGGAATTCACTGGTGGTGTTATTTTGGGGATCCGACCCATGGCTGGCCAGATCTGGTTCAGCTGGTTCAAAGTTGAACCAGTTCCTGGTTCAAGCGACTGGAGATAGCTGGAAGGCTGGTATTTGGCATACAAAGGTTATTGGGCATGGTGAATTCACTGGTGGTGTTATTTTGGGGATCCGACCCATGGCTGGCCAGATCTGGTTCAGCTGGTTCAAAGTTGAACCAGTTCCTGGTTCAAGCGACTGGAGATAGCTGGAAGGCTGGTATTTGGCATACAAAGGTTATTGGGCATGGGGAATTCACTGGTGGTGTTATTTTGGGGATCCGACCCATGGCAGGCCAGATCTGGTTCAACTGGTTCAAAGTTGAACCAGTTCCTGGTTCAAGCGACTGGAGACAGCTGGAAGGTTGATATTTGGCATACAAAGGTTATTGGGCATGGGGAATTCACCGGTGGTGTTATTTTGGGGTTCCGACCCATGGCTGGCCGGATCTGGTTCAACTGGTTCAAAGTTGAACCAGTTCCTGGTTCAGGCTACTGGACATAGCTGGAAGGCTGACATTTGGCATACAAAGGTTATTGGGCATGGGGAATTTACTGGTGGTGTTATTTCGGGGATCCGACCCATGGCTGGCCAGATCTGGTTCATCTGGTTCAAAGTTGAACCAGTTCCTGGTTCAAGCTACTGGAGATAGCTGGAAGGCTGATATTTGGCATACAAAGGTTATTGGGCATGGGGAATCCGCTGGTGTTGTTATTTTGGGGATCCGACCCATGGCTGGCCAGATCTGGTTCAACTGGTTCAAAGTTGAACCAGTTCCTGGTTCAAGCTACTGGAGATAGCTGGAAGGCTGGTATTTGGCATACAAAGGTTATTGGGCATGGGAAATTCACTGGTTGTGTTATTTTGGGGATCCGACCCATGGCTGGCCAGATCTGGTTCAACTGGTTCAAAGTTGAACCAGTTCCTGGTTCAAGCGACTGGAGATAGCTGGAAGGCTGGTATTTGGCATACAAAGGTTATTGGGCATGGGGAATTCACTGGTGGTGTTATTTTGGGGATCCGACCCATGGCAGGCCAGATCTGGTTCAACTGGTTCAAAGTTGAACCAGTTCCTGGTTCAAGCGACTGGAGATAGCTGGAAGGTTGATATTTGGCATACAAAGGTTATTGGGCATGGGGAATTCACCGGTGGTGTTATTTTGGGGTTCCGACCCATGGCTGGCCGGATCTGGTTCAACTGGTTCAAAGTTGAACCAGTTCCTGGTTCAGGCTATTGGACATAGCTGGAAGGCTGACATTTGGCATACAAAGGTTATTGGGCATGGGGGATTTACTGGTGGTGTTATTTCGGGGATCCGACCCATGGCTGGCCAGATCTGGTTCATCTGGTTCAAAGTTGAACCAGTTCCTGGTTCAAGCTACTGGAGATAGCTGGAAGGCTGATATTTGGCATACAAAGGTTATTGGGCATGTGGAATCCGCTGGTGTTGTTATTTTGGGGATCCGACCCAAGGCTGGCCAGATCTGGTTCAAAGTTGAACCAGTTCCTGGTTCAAGCTACTGGAGATAGCTGGAAGGCTGATATTTGGCATACAAAGGTTATTGGGCATGGGGAATCTGCTGGTGTTGTTGTTTTGGGAATCCGACCAAAGGCTGGCCACATCTGGTTCATCTGGTTCAAAGTTGAACCAGTTCCTGGTTCAAGCTACTGGAGATAGCTGGAAGGCTGATATTTGGCATACAAAGGTTGTTGGGCATGGGGAATTCACTGGTGGTGTTATTTTGGGGATCCGACCAAAGGCTGGCCACATCTGGTTCATCTGGTTCAAAGTTGAACCAGTTCCTGGTTCAAGCTACTGAAGATAGCTGGAACGCTACAATTTTGCATACAAATGTTATTGGACATGCGAATTGGTCATACCACCTAAAACAGCGTTTTTCGGAGTTTTGGAGCCTTAATAAGGCGGCGCTACCAAAAATTGGAAGAAGGACAAGTAGGAAAAATGCTCCTTGCAGTCGCATGTAAAATGCAATATGAGCTATGAGGGTCAACATTTAAATGTGTCAAGGACAAGATTTAAAACGTCTAATATGAGCCAGCATCTAAATCGGTAAAGGACAAGATGTAACTGGCTAATATGAGCCGCTACGTTTCTCTTGGGCTCATATTGACGCGAGGATACTAAGTTGAGTTAACTCTTTTGCACTTTTCAAATTCGCATATACGTATGCATAATTGTCCTGACATACGTGTGCTCTTGATACAATAAGTAAAGTCAATCGTACGACACCGTGGATAAGCACACATCAAATTTTTACAGATCAGTTGTGTATTTTGTTGTATAAATGGTATGTACAGTGAGCCGATAGCGAAGACTATACCGGTTTAGAGGAGCTTTATACATTTGTTTCTAGTATTTCAGTGTTTCAAAACTGGTATATGCCAAATATATACCACCTAATTCAACTTTAAAGGGGAGAACTTTAGCTGTATAAAGTGTTCAGATACCTTAAATTCGGTGTTTGAGCTGGCAAAATTAGATTCAGGCAGGATATCTGTAACCAAATATTACATGAAGCTATTGATATTACGCAAAACGGTGAGGATTTGTTCAAAGACTTGGGAATAAAAGTAAAAAGTCTGTAGGCAAAATGGTATGATGTCGTGATGTTAAGCCGTTGAAACCACGGCAGCGAGCGTCAATATGAGCCCAAGAGAAACCAGGGTTCATGCGACCTGGAAAAACCTGGAAATACCTGGAAAAACCTGGAATTTGGGTAAATACCTGGAAAAACCTGGAAAAACCTGGAATTTAGTGATTGATTGCAAAATTTCGCCAAAGTTCTTATATTTACTATTGAAATTTAAAAAAAAACTGCCCGAATTGTGATTTTGCATATCCCGGTTTGTCAGCTTTTCACTCTTGTTTTGTACATAGTTTTCTACTTGGCATTGTGTGTTTTATAGCAATACGCCTTTCCTTACACTTTTTATTTTAAATTTTATTTTCATAACACAGAAAAGTGAAAACTACCCTAAAAGGCGAACAGTACCAATAATTACGATTATCGAAAATTATACTAAAAATTTGTCCATTATCCAGTAGGTCCTTCTTTAAAAACTTTTTCTACTTTTGTGGAGCTGCTCACCCGCCCATCCAAATTTCCCGTTGGTTGCACGTTGGTTTTGAAAAATCTACACATTTACGCAATCGAGCTTAAAAATACGCAGCCGGAAAATTCGGTTATTGGAATTTCAAGGGTGGTCTAAATCAATTTGTTGAGACAATTTGCTGTAGTTTGGACGCTAGCTTCTTCTTGGGGGTGGAACTGCCTCCCCTAGACCCCCGCTTTCTTCTTCGATTCTACATTCATTCTTTTGTCTGCAGTTGCTTTATTTCCTGCCTAAGCATATGTACTACCTATGTATATGTGTTGTTCTGTTTCTATTTTGATTTGACATAGCAAACTAAAATGCGAAATCTTCTTAACTGTTCAAGCAAAAGAATTCAAAAGAGCAAACTTAATCCAAAATTAAAAATTGTCTTCAGTTTATGGGGGACTGCTCCCCCAGACCCTTGCGCAGGCGCGTAGCCAGGGGGGGAGGAGAATCGGGGGAAGTCCCCCGAAATTGTTGACCCTTCCAGGAATTTTCGTGCCATGTGGAAAACGCAAATTTTTCAAAAAATTTTCGCGCCGCCGGCGCGAAATGAGAGCAATAGTCCATCGTAATACCTGTTTAGTAGCCCAGAATGAGTACCAAATACTCTACTCTGACCAGGTTTTACATTATTTGGGCGCATCAAACTTGAAAGTGTTTTTATTGCGTTTAAAACGCGAAGCGATTTTTTTGTAAATTTACGCCATCGAAATTAAAAATTTGTAATAGGACTGTAAGTTGTAAAAAGAGTAAATATATATTAAGAACAATTTTACATTCGTTAGTCATTATGTAGTTTTCAGACTTTTGAAGAGTTTTTTTACACTTTTTAACACTAGATTTGTACTTTTAACACTTTAACACTACTTTTTTGGATTTTAACGAATTACAACTTTCATGAAGATATTTTTATTTTTAGCTTTCATATTTCCAAAAGTTTGATTGAAAATGCCAATAGTTACCGCACGATGGGCACCGGAAAACCAGATACTTCAAACATTTTTGATAATTTTGCGAAAATGTTGAAAATTTTTCGGAAGTTTTCCGAATTAATTTAAAAATTTGGAAAATTCTAAAAATTCTTTTAAGCTGTCTAGATTTTTATTTGTAGATTTAAAATAATGTTTAACTCTTTAATTCGTTGAAGTTTGACCTTAGCGCTCTAGAAGCCAGTTTAAAGCCAATTAGATCAAAATTTAATAATACAAAACCTGGAAAATTGCCGCTGAAAACCTTGAAAAACCTGGAAAAACCTGGAAATTGAAACTGAAAAGTCCGCATGAACCCTGAGAAACGTAGCGGCTCATATTAGCCAGTTACATCTTGTCCTTTACCGATTTAGATGCTGGCTCATATTAGACGTTTTAAATCTTGTCCTTGACACATTTAAATGTTGACCCTCATAGCTCATATTGCATTTTACATGCGACTGCAAGGAGCATTTTTCCTACTTGTGTAATAATACTTGCATGTTATTTAGTTTTTATCTATGTTGTTTATTTACAGATTTGCCAGCGCCAGTTGGCTGAAGAAGCTGAGAAATGTGCCAGGGAACAGTTGATTAAGCGCTCCGAATCAGAAAAGCAGAAAGAACTGGAAACAGAAAAATTGGAACGAAAATTTGGAACTGAACGAGTCAGAAAGAACAGGCGTAAAAATTGTACTGATAATGTTAATGAAGAACGCCGGTGGGGCATGTACATTTGTATCAGCAGTTGCACAGCCCTTGTCTTAGCGTTGGGATTTTATATGTTGAATTTTTATTCAGCTGGAGTGGAATAACTACGCCGGTCCGGTTAGTGGTAGCTAATGCGTGTATGCTGTTGTAATTCCCTGATGCCCAGTCCTCCCCTATCTTCAACTTCGTATATTTATTGCTAGTATATTGAGTAACAAAAAGCAAGCCGCTGGACTCCCTGGGAGACCCCTTCCCCGAAACCTCCCTAAAATACCCTGCCTTGAATGGGGGAAGGTCGACGATTGGGGGGGGGGACAGTAAAAATAAGCCAGGGGTTAAGTGTCATAGATTGTCCCGAAATTGAATATACGAAACGCAGTCCGAATGGTTTTACAGTTGATAAGGAAAAATAGATCGGAATTTATTTTTCCTTTTTGTGCTCACGCGATAACTTTATAGGTAAATAATAAAATGCATTTATTTGTTTATTTATTCCTTGTATTATTTCTTAACTTCCTCACTTCCTCACTTGACTGACTTGTTCAGTAACTGTCGTTACATTACCTAAGCAGTTTATATTTATTATGGTTGTTTTGCTGTTGTCTGGATGAATGTTGTTAGTTATTGAGCCACTCCCTCAAAACTGGTTGAAGGAAAATACGAAAATAAGAAAACGAATGCGTTAAAAATTTGGAGTATTTTAGTTATGGTATACCAATTCCACCAATAATGCAAGAAAATTTGAAAATTTATTGACATCCTTAAAATTTTGCAATTTTGAGGACATACGTATATAGTAAATAGAGGAGTAACTCAAAAGTTTGGGACGAGCCTTATCGGGTGAGGGGGTTAGCCCCTGCTCCTCTGCCACTTACTACAGTAATCCCAGTGCCTATTCATGCACATTTTAGTGCACAACTTCTTATAGCATCCAAAAATTCTTTTTCTTTAAGTTTTATCTTGTCCTCCTGTTGTTATCTACGTTTGATGTTACTGTCTGTTACTTTGCTATTAAATGAGTTTTGACAATAGGTCACATTTTATTTGCTAAACATCCAACACTTAGTAGTACTAAGACCAAGAGTACATAATAGGGTGACAGCGGTTTATCTTCAGTTGTCATAATTTCATTAGCCAGAAATTAACTTTTCAAATTTTCATAAGTCAGAATTTCATTAGTCAGAATTTTGGTCAGTCAGAAAATGTCAGAAAATTTCCACCTTTTGACCCAAAATTGGTATCGAAAAAATTGAGGATAAATGAATCACGTATACTGGACACTGCTTAGCTGAATCCAATGATGTCAAACTATATATTGCTGTGGCGACGCATATTTCCCGCGGAATAAATTTTCAAAAAAAGCAATATGATATTGGGTAAATTGGTTTTTGTCGCAGAAGACCCTGGTTCCACAAAATCCCGTAAGAGCTAACCTTTACAAATTTGTTCTGCAAACCAGAGTTGACGAATGGGATTGTTTTCGAAGGTTCATCCTACCCCATCCTACTCAAAAAGTTTTCTTTCCATCCCATCCCATCCCACTTGCTTCCTGAAAGTCAAAAATAATCCCAAGTTATCACACATCGGCTGAAACTTCCTATACAAATGCAGGCAGCTATTTATAAGTCCGTAATTGCAACATATAACAAATATATGTAAAGCCATTCAACTTAATTATTTTTAGAGTTATGTATTCTTGATTAGTTTCTTTCGAAAATCTGAACAGACAAGCATATACATTAGAAGCGTTGACGAGGAATTGACGAAATTCTTATCAAAGTTTACTAAATTTTAAAAATTTGAGCCAGTGTACATGAGTAAATTGTAGACAATTTTATAGGTAATGATGTATAGTTTGTCGTATCCCAAGTTTGTGAATTCTCCAGTTTGTCAACTCCCCCAGTTAGTCAACTCTAATACCTACAATTAGAGTGGTCTCCAGTTAGTCAACTGTTTTTTCTGTTCATCTCCACTAGTCAACTCTTCTATATGACATCCCCAGCTAGTCAACTCTTTTCAAGCCACCTCAATTTTGTCAACTCTTTTTTGTGATCTTGATGATATTTTGATGTGATATTGATCTTACCCTGATTTCCCCAAATGAATTAGAATTCGGTCTCTGCCTCCATGAATGCACATTTTTTTCTGATCTTCCTACCTATCTCTACCAGATGTGCTTGTTTAATTAAATTTTAATTTTAATTTAATTAAAGATTTGATTTTAAGTCACAAGATGCTAATTTGATGTTTTGAATGTTAACGCTTTAAATTAGAGCAATTTAGAGCATTTCCCCCTGAGAACAATTGATACCACGAAAAAAGAATTGACCAAGTGGGCATGGAATGAAGAAGAGTTGACCAACAGGGGATGCCTCATAAATGAGGCGACTTCATAAGTGGGTATGCAATAAAAAGAGTTAACTATCCGTGGACAGCTCTAATTATGCTATTACAGTTGACTAAGAGTTGACAATCAGGGGATACGCCATAGTTTTACAAAAAGGTGTTTTGGGGGAAACTAGGTATTTTCTGAAGATAAACTGCTTGCTTTATTAATTACAATTGTTTTTAGCCAAAGAAGCGTGAAGCTAGCTAGTTTTAATCTGAAGTCCAGCCAGAGACGAAACTGCAAACCGATGAAACATGCTTATTTTGAGTAATTATTGAAGTTTTCAGCTGGCAAAACTGGTAAAAATTCTAAAATATATGCTTTAACAGCAAAACATTTCCCCAACCAAAAATATCGGGTCCAGACCTGGTCAGAGCTCCTAATTCGGTAACCCTGTCCATAAAATTACCCGAACTGACGACCCGGTGGCCCGGTTTCGTCTCTTATCCTGACCTTAAGTTGAGTGCTGTTTAATGGCGTAAACGGTTTTAGAATATACGAATCGGGAGGATTGGAAGAGAAAAGAGGAGGGATATGAAATGAGGAACTACGTTCAGCCCGAGTTTCAGGTTCTTACCCACATTTTTCCTGCTGCGCCTCAGCGCAGCAGGTCTCTTATGTTTGCTCTGCCACCTAAGTCTCCATGCAATAAAATGTGAAAGATAGAGGTTTGCATGAAAGCGTGTAAGCAATGCTTTAAGATGGCAGAGCATGATTTACACTTGCAGCCAATGTGAAAATCGTGATGACTCATAAAACAAACATATTCGCGAAGATCGCTGATTTAATGAAATGAAACAGGTTTGTTTCGCACTGTCAGTTAAATTCTCGTACAGCTTTTTGCAGAGTGCAGATTTGGATGTCTACAGATTATGAAGTTAAGATAAAGCTCAAATTGCTCGCACTCTAAACCCCACAAAACAGTGCAATTTGAAATCGCACAGTATTTCTTTTGCAGTTTGCAGAAGTCTCAAGTTCACACCATCTACTTAATAATAAAATATAATATATGTTGCATTAAAAAGTAGTAATCTGATATGGTCGAGCTTGGGAGTCAGCTTAAATCCGCAGTAATCTCAACCATAAAACTGTTTCCGCTGCGCAGCAGGCCTACAATTTATGAAAATGTTCCTCTGACAGCATTTAACCTTTTGCAGAAATTATTGCTTGTTAGTTTCAATTTCAGTTTCAGGTTTCTGGACTGAAACAGAAACCTGTACAATCTGACAGTAGTTTCAGTTTCAGTGACCGAAACATCACTACCATCTAGTTAGAGCGTTGTTCTGAAAAACGGATGTGAAAATACAGCAAAATATAAAAAACCCGTGGTCCGCGATCTGGATGCTGCAGCTGCCGCTGCGAGTTGCGGATTACTCGCAAACTTTTATGAAATTGTACAACCTGAAACCCATTTTCAGTTTCAGTGCCTGTAACATCACTAGACAACAGGGTTTTTTTTGCGTCCAGAAGTGCGTCTGGACGCAAAGTTTCTTATCTTGACGCAACGAAATTTTAACGGGACGCAAGCTAGACGCAACATTATTTCGGGAGAAAATTCACTTTTGTAAGAGTGAAAACTTTAAATGTTTCCAGTACCAATTTTTCCATATTTTCCAAAAATTTTCTCGGTTTCTGGGGGGCTCCGCCCCCCAGACCCCCTGGTGTTTTCCACTATGCCATCGAATGCCAACGCTTTGTAATGTGTCAGTACTTGTTGACTTATTAGTTGAGTAGTGATGTTTCAGCAGCTGAAACTGAAACTGAAACTGAAACTATAACAGATTTGGAGCTGAAACTGAAACTGACACTAAGCTAAACCAAGAGCTGAAACTGAAACTGAAACTGAAACTGAAACTAGTACGACTTTGAGCTGAAACTGAAACTGAAACCTGTCTGAAAGTGGAGCTGAAACTGAAACTGAAACTGAAACTAAACAGTCCAGCGTAAACATCACTATAGTTGAGTAATCTACCTGTATCGATACATAATAGGTCAAAGCCCATAATTAATAAAATTTGTAGCGGTAGCCGAATATCCAAATTTTTGGGATCATGTAATGTAATGAGATTCATACAATTGCATTAGCACAGTTTTTAAAGTCTAAATTTTGTTCTTGACTGGATTTTCAAAACATTTTCAGCTTCTGGGGGTTAATCCCTTAATTACCGAAAGCCAACCAAATTTGTAGAGTATCCAATTTTTGGTTTGGTTCATTTAAAGCATTCAACTCGCGCAGTCATCGAAAAACGTTTGTCCTGAAGAAATTCAGGCATTAAAGGGTTAATCAATCGTATTCGTAACCAAAGTTAATATTTTACTGTTTTTGCCTTTGATTAATACTGCACTACGCATCGCATACACGCTCTTTGTTTATTGATACCGACTTCTCAAAATGAAAACAACTCAAAATTCTATAATTTACAAATGTAATTTACACAAAAAATGCATTGGGTATTTTAGTTAAATGTAACTGATGACAAATTAATCTTTTTAATCATTTTCATACCGGATTTATCCGTAATTTCAAAAAATTTCTCCGACTTCTGGGGGGCTCCGCCCCCCAGACCCCCCGCTGCTTGTTTGCCATACCTAATGTTTCCGGGATTCATTAGTTCTCAGAGTTTTTGAAACAAGATTATTGCCTTTGTTCTGAATGATATTAATTTACTAGCTATTTAACTAATTCTTAATTAGTTTAACTATAACATCAAAACATCTGAATAATGTGTGGCAATAATATCGAAAATTGGTCATGATATGTGTTAGATACAACAGGTGTCAATTAAATCGTTTTGAACATTTGCATTACGGATTTTACCGTAATCGCAAAAAATTTTCTCAGCTTCTGGGGGGCTCTGCCCCCCAGACCCCCCGTCGTGTATATAGGGCATATTTCACATATTTTGTAATCGTGCATTACTGTTCAGTAGTAGCATCACCATTCTAAGTGCTTTGTCATACGATTAAATTATGTTTCACTAAAGCAATAATCGACATTTTTATAAATAATACTATTTTTGCATATAAAACACGCTAAAACTATAATTTTACCTGGACGCAAAATTTCTTAACGGGACGCAACTTAAAATTAGCTGGACGCAAGGTTGACGCAAATCCGAAAAAACCTGTGATTTCGAAAATAGGATGGAGAATCGTCAATCCGACAGTGTGAATGAGATCGGTCAATAAATACCACTACCTCCTAATTTAGAAGTAGAATTTAAAGGTAAGGAACGATCGTCAGCCGATCGCAGATCTATCTATCAAAGCTACTGCTTAATTCTAATCTACACATCCATTGAGAGCGCTTGCTTGGCTAGCCTCGAGCCAATTTCGGACTGAAATTTGTCTTAGTAATTACTGTAAATTCTGAAATAGCTTGCAGAGTTGGTCCCGGGTCCGGGTACCCGCGGGCCGGTCCGTGTCCAACTTTAGGACCCGCGGGCCGGGCCGGGTCCGGGTCCAACTTTAGGACCCGCGGATCCGGGTCCGGATCCAAAATACTAAAGAAAACTGGATTTTGGTACATTTAGGGATGTTAAAACATTACAATTTGTTGTATAAAAGGTTGGTAGAACGGATGTGTTAGACATTGAGATACAATGTTTAGTTATCTAGCTGAGGTCTTTCTGATATATGCTGCTATGCTGGGCTAGAATTGGAAGTAGAAATATGAGTTATGACAACTCGAATTGATAAGTTAGCATAAAATTTTGCAATGCACGCAAAACTAAATCAAGTAAACAAGCTCAAGGGCATTGTTTTCAAATAGAAGCCGCCAAAAATTCGTTCACCTTCTTTCCTCCAAAGCATTCGTAACTTATCCGACTGACAGTCTCACACTGTCTCTGGACTATCACAAAACTTGTACTGCTTTTGTTAGCCCTAGCACTCAAAAATTGTCGTGAGGCGTACAATAAGTTTACCTAAAGCTTATCACAGGTTTTATCCACAACTGGACTATTACAGTAGTATATAAAGTTGCAGCGAAATCTAAGAATGCAGTGAATGTTTGAAAAGCAAACTGGTACATTTATTAGAACCGGGTACCCGGATCCGGGTCTGGACGGGTCCGGGTCCAGGCCGGGTCTGAAAATTTGGAGCCGGAGCCAACTCTGATATCTTGGATTCGAATTCCCAGTTTTTCTTTCTCTTTTGTGGAAAGAACTGAACTGAAAGAACGATATTTTCAGGAAAGCCCTGCCCCGGGCATAAATTCCGCAAAACAGCCAAATCAGCTGAAATTTGGTATGGGTACGTTTTCGACCACGCTGACTTGAAATATGAAAAATTTGTAGAATTCGCGATGTTCGATATTTTTCGATTCGTAAGGGAGACCAAAGGAAAAGGAAATTTTTGTCTTAGATTTTGTTAAAATGTGGTGGATATGGGTTTTCGGTGTCGCAGCAGACGAATCATCTGAAGTCCGTTTTTCGATTCAGTGTTTCGTGAGCTCGCGTTGTCGAAAAACATACCCATACAAAATTCCATGCTCGTGCGGTCTAGTTTAGCAGAATTGAGCTGGGGGCGTTCCTGAAAAGATCCATTTTCTTTTGAGAACAAACCTATAGTAAACGAAACTGAGCGAAATCGTGACTGTACACAAATGGGCGAAATTGTAACTATCGATTTTGGATGAAAGTGATCCCCCTAAAATATCGTTGTAGCATTACTGGAAGGTGGGCAGTTCTGATTACTGAGTACTAAAATCAATCTATCCTAGTATTAACGCAATTAAACAGCAGTGACATTTATTTAACATGAAATAAACATTTTCATCACAATTAATGGACGAATAAATTCTTAATTCTATTAACAAGAGAAAACACAGAAACGTGGTATCCCAAAAGGGAAGCTACCTTACTTATCTGCAAAAACAAACTAGGGTGACCTGTGTGTTGTATGCATGCAGCAGCAACTTAAAAGGTGGTAAGTAATAGTGTGGATAACCGGTCAGCAAATCATTACAGAGAAGAATCAGACAGTAGTCGGTCAATGACTGTCCACTGTCCTGCCGGTTGGACATATTCAACAATATTATATTTATATAGTGTAGTTTCTGTAAAACAACTTAAAAGATGGTTACACACATCTGTAAGGTACATCCTTTTAATTTGTATCGATTGACCGTTTACGGTTTCCGCACCGAAACGTTAAATTCCGAATTCTCTGGAGTACTTTTCCTATTTTTAATGGTGTATTTATTGTTTTCATGATTAAAAAATTGAAAAGCATCTGAAATTTTGCACAATGTTAATATTTCTACAGTTTTTCATACTTTAAAATGAGTGAAAATAATGGAAGGACGATTTTATTGCAAAACACTAAATTTCTTAGACTTCAGGGAACTCCGCTCTCAGACCCCGGTGGACAAAATTTTCCTGACGGGCCGCCCCCCCCCGTCACAAAATCCTGGATCCGCCAGTGCCATGAACATATTTGTTTCAATTACACACTGGTTAACAGCTGACAGCGGTAATATCATTCCGCAATTATAACCAATAAAACAATATATTTCTTAATTTTACCAAAATTGTAATCATGCCGCCCTTTAAATATCACATCTGAGATTCCAGAACACTTTAAATGCGATTACAAATTCAAAAATGGACAATATTTGAACTAAACGTTGCCTACCCCCAGGGCCGGATCCAGAGGGGGGGGAGGGGGGGGAGGGGCGGGGGCGCCCCCCCCGTCGCGATTCGAAGGTAGGAAAAATTAAGGAGAAAAATAAATAAACGCATTCGGCGCGAGTTGTATATTTGTAGTGGTCTATGGAGAAAATTTCAAGTATTTTCGTAGAAAATTACCATTTTTGCCCAATATTTTAAAAAATTTTCGGGATTTTTCAAAATACAAAGAATTAAAGATTTGATGGCTGATTTTATTACGAAAACAACAAATTTCTCCAACTTCTGGAGGCTTCGCCCCCAAACCTCCCGGTTGGCCCCTGAGAACCCCCGAACCCCCCGTCACCAAATCCTGGATTTGCCAGTGCCTACACCATGTACAAGCACGCTTTAAATGCAAATCTCCGTGTACATGTGAATGACATAAACAACGGCAGGAACAAAACTAATAGTAGCAAACATTTACAAAAAATTAATTGCAGAGCAAGCAAGAAAGGCAAATAAGCAACATACAGCATTCACAAATAAATTACTAGCACATAAACAGTGCATAAATATGCTGCATAATAAACCAGCTAAAACCAAAGACCAAACAGAATAAATAAGATGCATGTTTTACAGTTTTTCCAACTATGGGTTTGCATTTTTAAACAAAAAAATTCGAGTGCATAAAGTTAAGGGGGCACGGCTGGATTAGTCTGGCTGAGAACTATGGGAACAAAAGCTCGGGCCCTGTTGAGCAATTTTTTAAATATTTGCAGCTCGAAAGAGTATTCTAGGGAAAACTGAACCGGCCCAGGTGGTCTATCGAAGCACAGCAACAAATGGTCTTCCCATCAACAAGCAGACTAGCAGTTTTATTTATTTTAAAAACCGATCGATTTCGAAAACAACATTTTTAAACCCCCATAAAAACCCTATAAAAACTGAATCATCGATTTCTTAAATAATTTTGAAAAAACGATGACAAGCTTCAAAACTAGGTTTAACACTGATTAATAATGCAAGATAATTAAATTGTGAACTACAAAACCACAAACATTCTCTAAAGCAATTTAAATAAACTGGCTAGAGATAGGACTTTATCATAACAATGAGAGCGATCTTAAGCGAATAAACGTTTACATACTAAACCTTTTTAAATGTTAAATGACAGCAGTCATCTTATTCTAGGATGTCTAGGAAAGCAAACTACCAGAATTGTATTGGTTCAGTAACACATAATATATACAAGTCAAACTGAATTAAACAGAACTAGCATACCATAACCGGATCGGAAGGATATATTTTAAATTACGGATACGCACAGAATGCAAATCTGAGAAACAGTACATAGCATAATGTACGTACACAATTTATATATGACGATCATAATATAAATATAAAATATAGCATCACAGTATTTGGCACTTATCTTTCCGTTTATAAGGCTGAGGTTTTAAAACAGCTCTAACGGCTTCTTCAAATACCTAAAAATACGAACAACTGAAATTATTCAACGTACTAGAAAGAGATTATAAGTGAATATATACTGAACTGAACTGATCTAAACTGAATCAAAATGATCTGGAGACGCATAAGGATTCCGAAGCTTAAGGCTAACCTATGTATGTAAGTATAAAACAACCGTTGCATCTTATTTTACACCTTCAATTCAATAGATCCGCTAAAAGATAGCTAAACTTTCTGAGTAAACAGTAAGCATGTTTTGTGGAGTGAACTGGCTGTACGTTTGGAAGTCTCTGGCACAAAATTCAGAAAACGAATTTCAGCGTTCAAACGCATAACGAAACAAAAAATATGTTCTGTAATCATATCTTCAAAATTACAGACGTCATATTCCTCTGTAAGACGTCCTAACGGCTAAATTAAGTTGCTGCACACGAAAAACGTTTGAAAGTTAATCTTTTACCGCTAAAAGACAGACTCCATTATTGAAACACGAAAAATGTACGAAAACTTCTCTTCTACATCCCAAAACACAGCATTTGTGATAAAGGCAAGTCCATAGCAACGATCTAGC
This sequence comes from Trissonchulus latispiculum, assembly GCA_030248195.1. Taxonomy (NCBI): domain Eukaryota; kingdom Metazoa; phylum Nematoda; class Enoplea; order Enoplida; family Ironidae; genus Trissonchulus; species Trissonchulus latispiculum. The sequence goes on along the minus strand of JASAND010017302.1, from coordinate 105,378 downwards.
TAGCAAGCCTCTGTAGCATGTAATAGCCTTGGTTCGAAAATACTCTTCCCTGTCCCCGACTATATTGTTTCCTTACCTGTTTAAGGCCTCTCTGTGTGAGAGCAGAGCACTCCAGGTATTTGACAGCACGTATTTTATTCGCCATCTTTTGGCCCTGACTGCGAGTAATGATTGACTGACCAGATTCTTGGATTGTCTTCAGGGCGACAGGATCTTCGCGCAGATCTGTTTTCGTGCCTGAAAAATATATTTGGAAACGGGATCAAAATTGTATGGAGAAACAAACGACAGGTTTACCTGTGGGTTCATTCTAGAGGGGGACGATGGAGGCCACCCCCATAAACGACCATCCCCCAAAACCAGAGGGTCTCTTTTGGTATTAAATTTTGCATTGAAGAATTCGCGCAGAAGGCCAAATATTCAAAAATTCTTTCGGCCTTGCCAGAGATTTTTTATTCAATTTTTGCCCTTTTCAACACTAAATCTGCTTATTTTTGTGATTAAAATCAATTTTTACTGTGTATGCTAGAAAAATGGAGCTATTTTTCTGGGCTTATTCTAGTGGGGGGGGAGGTGGGTGGGGGGCCCCCCATAAACACCCTTCCCCCCCAAAAATCGTTCCACCCCAAAACTCGCCCCCCCCCCAAAAAAAAGTGGGTGCCCCTTTTGGTACCCTGAAAAAATCGCTGAGAAGGCCAAATTTTCAAAAATTTTCCGGCTTCGCCGGAGATTTTTAGTCGACTTTTGCCATTTAAGCACTATTTTTGCACTAAAAACGAACTTTTTTGACGATTACTATAAAAATAGCGCTATTTTTAGCATGTTTTTAGAAAAATTTTGAAAAATTTTCGCCCCCCCCCCAAGAATGACTCGCCCCCCGAGGGGCCCCCCCCAAAGAGCCCCCCCCCAAGAAAAATTCCCTAGAATAAGCCCAGTTTTTAGCATATATATTTTTGGAAAAATTTTAGCCTCCCAATTCCTTGTCCCTCGAAGTTTTATGGGGTCCAAGAAAAAATCCCTAGAATAAGCTCAGCAGCTAGGAGCAAAAAGTCATTTAAACCAAACAGAACTAATCTGTAAGGTTCTTGCCAGGTTGTCCATAAAAAGGTAAAGATAAAGGTAACCCCCGGAGAATTCTCCTACGCTTGCCAGGGTCTAGGGTGCCGGTGCTCATCCCCGGATACACAGCCCTTGAGCCAGGACTGTCACCTCAAATGATGGCTACACAACTACTACAACCGTGAAGGAGGGGCCAGCTCCTCAAGACAGATGCCCTACACGGCCTCCTGTTACTTCCCCTCCCCAGATCAGTGGTATATACCCATTTACCGACCAATTAAGGATGGATAGTTGTTTTGGCTAGAGCACATGGCAAGCCGATATGCTTAGTCCCTTGCTCAAGGGGATTTGTGAAAGCCTTGTGGCAGCGGGGATTCGAACCTCGGACTATCGAATCCAAAGCCTACCGCCTTACCACTCGGCCGTGACGGCAATATAACTGACAGCCAAATCAACTCTATCCTGGGTTGTTTATTTTACTGGGGGGGGGGCGCGGGCCCCCCGCTCGAGCACCTCCCCCTCCCACTCGGCCTCACCCCCACTTTTTTGGGCTCCCCCCCCTCACCCTAAGGTGCCGAGAAATTACCAAATGTTTAGGATTTTTGGTAAACATTTTCAAAAATTTTCCGGCGTCGCCGGAAATTTTTGATCAAAAATCGCCTTTTTTGGTGCTAAAACTTGATTTTTGAGCGCAGCATAGTTATAAGAGTGTATGTGGAAAACATGCTATTTATACAGCATTTTTGGCTCATTTTATTCCCCCCCACTAGTGGTTTGGGAGGCGTCCCCCCCCCACTTATTTTTGCCTAAAATAAACATAGCTATCTGTGTTGCAACATAGCCAGATTATGCCAACTGGCTTTTTCCTAGGGAGAGGGAGGGCGGTGAGGCGACTCACCCCCAGACTTGGGTCGCACACAGGAATCGGGTCTTCCCCTACAGAACCGGAAAACAGGATATTGAAGGTACATTTTCAAAAAATTTCCGCATCTCCGCAAGCCCCCACCCATTTTTTTGGGGTCGCCCAAAAGTGTCAAAAATTAGGTTTTTGAGGTCAAATTTTCAAAAATTTTCTCAATTTTTAGCTAATTTATGGACTTATAAGCTCATTTTAAGCTTAAAAACAGCGATTTTTTGCGTTTATACCTTAAAAATGACAATTTTTTGCTAAAATTTAGATATATTTTTACCTTTGGCTCGCCCCCCCACATTTCGGAAGCCCCCCCCACTTCCCCCTCCCTAGGGGGGTGAGGCGAAGCCCCCCACTTTCAAAACCCTAAAAATGCCAGTAGGCACAGGAACGTTTTCCTAATATTAATTGTGTTCAGAATCGGGAAAGATTCATCTAAAGGTGCAATTTCGCTATAATGACACAGGTTCATGGCATTATATACGTATACTTACCAACAAGCAATATTGGCGCTTCGGGACAGTGATGCCTAAGCTCTGGAACCCACTTGGTGCTGATATTATCAAAGCTTACTTGGCTTACCACAGAAAAGCAAAGCAAGAAAACGTCAGTCTAAAACAAAATGAAATGTAAGAAATGAAATTGCCACTTCAGCACCTGAGACCCGAAAAATTCGGGCCTCGGGTGGGATTCGAACCCACGACTTTCGGATGAACACTTCTACGCTCTGCCAACTGAGCGACCGAGGCTACAGTCGCACCAAGCTAGAAGGAGTTCGTATCCAAACTGAAGTGACAATGAATTAATAATGCGTTATACAACGCGGACAAACACAAGATCCAGGGCGAGGTACACTCTGGTGTCCTCAAGCTTCCTGGGTGTGAAAGTCAGATGTAATGTAAGAAATGAAATTGCCACTTCAGCACCTGAGACTTCTATGTGCGCCACTGGTCCAACGTAATCAAATTATGATGATTTACGTACCCAGCTGGTCTAACTGTCAATGCAAACAACTATATCTCTTTGATTATTAAACTGATTAAATTTAATCTAAGTAAATTTAATTTACGTAAATACCAAAAGTTTTGCGATCGGACTTCATTTGCAAAATGCCACCAAAAATTCTATTTTTGTGAGTCTTGCTATAACTTGTACCGAAGCGAAAATTTTTAAAGTTGGAAATTTTCAGACTTGACTAAAACTTTTTTGCTTCTTGTTGTAATACTCGTCATGAAATTCCAACGATTTCAAACTTGCCGAGTTTCGTTCAGTAGTAAGCTACGGTGACCGAACGGGTCTCAAAGGTCTGCACAACGCCTTTTACACCCTCATTATAGGGGAGTTGCTCACCCGCCCACTATAATATGCACCTGAGGATAAGACAGAGGTCGCAGTCTGTCGTAGTCTTCCTGACCAGCGGTATCCCAAAGACCGAGATTCACAGGAATTCCATCAACTACAAGAGGAGCAGAGTAGTTGTCAAATCTAAAAACGTAAGACATATATTGGCAAAACTCACTCACACAACATGCGGGGAAAACCCACTAAGTGTGAGCAATATATCAGTTACTATCAATCGTTGCGGCTAGTCTTTTCACTCGAACTGAGATGCTTGCTTTGGAAATATATACCGTTCGAAAATCATACGAAACCGAATATAAAATTCGTTTTTCGAAATGACGCTGCCTTCGTTCAGAATGCGCTGACAACGATTTTAGAGCATTCTGAAGAGATCGTCACCCATATACATATAGTTCGAGAAAGCAATCTAGCATTTCTAAACACTTGAGCGAGCTGAATGACCTAACGTTCTGCACACGTTGGTATACTATACGTATGTTTCGCATCCAACAACAGCCAACTATTATGTGGCAAAAACTAAAGTCTGACCAAAAAATGTAGGGAGCGAAATTGTTTTGTTTATGCTGAATTACCGGTACATTTTTGCTGCAGCAATGTATACGTATATTTTCTGAACCGTCATGGCATGAACTTTCTTTTGGTTGAAAAAAATTTTAAAAAAATTAAAATTCATCAAAAGAAGCCGATTTTTTAAGTTTTGAAAGATCAGTAGAAGTCAGCAACTAGCCGTTGTCCCAAACATTTTGAATCCCGAATATCAGCTCATTTCGTCAAGAATTGCGATAGTTATTCAATTTTTTCGATTTTCAAAAACCTTTGATTTTTGCCGCTTTTCCAACTTTGACTGGCTATTACTCGCGATTCACTCAATGCAAAAATTTTTTAATTGCATTTTCCAGACCGCTTAGGTGTCAGCTTTCATGTGATATATATGGATTTTCAAAATTTGAAAATCGATTTTTTCGAAAAATACAACTTTTTCACCCAAAATTTCGACAATGCGAATCCAGCAAAAGTGAGTAAAAATAACATTATCATAAAGTTTAATCTAAGCTGAATCCAACGATATAAAGTTTTCGTGGCTACGACTTATATTGCACCCGTAATGAATTTTTAAACAAATTCGCTTTTTAGACGGTTTTTGGCTAGTTTATACTATTTGCGGCAAATCAATGCACAATATAGCACAACTTGTCAGAAATCAGCTGAAATAGGAAATTGTTTAAAAATTCGTTGATGGGGCAATTTAAGCCGTAGCCGCGAAAACTTTATATCGTTGGATTCAGCTCAGATTAAACTTTATGATAATGTTATTTTCACCCACTTTTGCTTTATTCGCATTGTCGAAATTTTGGGTCAAAAAGTGGTATTTTTCGAAAAAATCTATCTTCATATTTTGGAAAACCACATATATCACATGAAAGCTAACACGTAAGCGGTCCTGAAAATCCAATCAAAAATGTTTTGCATTGAGTGAATCGCGAGTAATAGCCAGTCAAAGTTGGAAAAGCGGCAAAGATCAAAGCTTTTTGAAAATCGAAAAAATTGAATAACTATCGCAATTCTTGACGAAATGAGCCGATATTCGTGATTCAAAATGTTTGGGAGAAGGGCTAATTTTTCACCGAACGGCAAGTTCCTGACTTCTACTGATCTTTCGAAACTTAAAAAATCGGCTTCTTTTGATGAATTTTAATTTTTTTAAAAATTTTTTTCAACCAAAAGAAAATTCATGCCATGACGGTTCGGAAAATATATACATTGCTGCAGCAAAAATGTACAGGTAATTCAGTATAAACAAAACAATTTCGCTCCCTACATTTTTTGGTCAGACTTTAGCTTAGCTTTTCCAACATCGAAGTTTAAGTATATATATAGCGCGGCGGGAAAAGAAAACCCATCAGCAGTGTGAGTCAGCCATATGAGCTAGATCGGATTTTGATAGCCTATGTTAAAGAGCGTCCAAACCTATCCTAGAGGGAGAGGGTGTATTATTGTAGCCTCCGGTGCTTCTCAGCAAATTTTTTGAGACTTTTAAAATTTCGAAAATTTTGGTCCCAACATAGGGATCAGACAGGGTCAACTTTGGTGTGTCACCCTGAACTACTGGAAAGACCTAGGAAACGGATTATATATAGTTGTACAGAGGATATGTCTTAAACTTCACGATGGCATATGGTATATATTTGGTTCTAGTGCCTGTGGTGCGACCTGAAGGTCACCTTCATTTGGCGGAAAAAGAAAACCCACATGCGGGAAAAGAAAACCCAATTTTCAAAATAGAATATTTTTCAAACCGTTAGCAACAAAGGTCAAATTAACGCTTAAATTTGTTTAATATATACAGCCTCTAGATTAAATTGGCGTAGGCTTTACCTGGCATCATTCCGTTATGTGTAGCGCAGATGATCAAATTGTGGCATGGTGCCATTTCAAGTCAAATTTGCAATTTTTACCAAAGTTTGCTTATTTTTACGTTAAAATGGGCCTGGTTTGGCTCAAAATACAATAAAAGCTACAAACTACAGAAAATAAGCACATCAAAAATTTTTCCAACATTTTTGCACAAATTTTGATAGTTTTCGACGCAGACGTATTAAAAACAACCTGCTCTTTTGAATGGCGCAGTCAAAATTGTTCTGACACCCTTCTAGCAAAAAATTCAGGATGGGTTTTCTTTCCCCGCATTTGGTTTTCTTTCTCGTCGACAATTTCTCATTAACGGTAAGAGCTAGAAAGGCGATTTATATGTAGCTCATTTTGAAGCCCTTCGCAAGGCCTCATGGCAGTTATCGTTTGAATTTCGATTTGTCCTTGCATACTCGCACGGTGTTGCGTACTCCAAGAATATATATGGTTTTCATATATCTGTAGTTATTAAAGTTACAAAACCCCCTTACCAGACGTCAAAGCGGAGTACCGGAAAAAACATCACTCTCGTAAGCGATTTTTTGGCGCAACGTTTTAACGGAAAGTGGTACGGGGATAAAACTTGGCGAATATATTAAACTCGACACGTACAATTTTTGGGCCAGTATAAAATGCAGACTTTTGAGCAGACTTACTGATCCTGATATACGTAGAAAGCAGGTTAGGCTATAAAATGTAGGCCAGTATGCAATTAAAGCAGGCTCCGGTATAAAATGTATATATATATATATATATAGGTTTTGCAGATTTTGGTGTAAAATATGCAGTATGGTCGGTAATAACCAAACGCCGGTATATATAATTAAAATTTAATTTAATTTTATTGCATTAAATTAAATGTCTACTTTTCTGACATGTACATATATATAGCAAGGTTAATAAAAACTTAAAATTCGAATTTTTGCTGCCATTTTCGCAAATGAAGTCTGATCAAAATAATTTTGGTATGTAATCGACTGGTAATGATCCTCTCCATACGGTGCAAGCTTCAAGCCGATAACCCTTGTGTAGCGAGAGTAAAATATTTGTTGTGATCTTTTGTTAACGAATTTACAAAAAATCAGATATGAAAATATTTTCATGCATAAATAGAGCATAGACCCTAATGTAACTATGTATAAAAATTTGGACCCCTAAGTTTTTCGAGCTTAAGGGGAGGGGGGTCGCTTTGGGTCAAAATCGATAGTCACTGATTAATGTCTATATTTTTAAAATTTCAAAAATTGACTTTTGTGACCTATAAAAGATCAAAGGAGCCGACACGGCAGAAAAGTTCTACCTTGTAGCATTTGCCTTTACCATAATGTCCGACAGGCATTGAGAGTTTTATGTGCCAATCTTGGTGACTTTCGAGTGGGTAACGAGTGAGAAATTATTAAAAGACGGTGAAAATTGTGCAAAATTATGATTTTTGGCAAAATTAGCACATTTTGTGGCAAGTTTTTTGAGAGCACTACAAATGGTAGAAATTTGAAACTAATGGCATAAGAATTTTGCGTATGCATGGAGTGCAACTATCTATATATAAGCGATTTCTGTAGCTTTTGCCAATCGTGCAGGATAGGCGAAAATGTTCGCTGGTCCTGTTTTTCGTGGTACTAAAAGAACCATTTTTACAAAATTTTGACTTTGAAAAATCGCCAAAAATCCGGCACTCAGCAGAATTGTACCGGAATTGTTATTTGCACTCTCTGATATGTCCGTAACACGTACAACAAGGTTGTAGCGCTGTATCTTGCATACAGCGAAAAATTTTTCTGACACAAACTTTTTAACCTAACTTTTTCATTTTCCTATGTTTAACACATGTCAAGGCTCTGAAATCAAGAAATCTGGAGAATTCTGCTATCTGGGATCCTTGGTCGGCTCGGAACGGAACTCGCTGTACGGCTGCATTCCTGACACCCGACGGCGGATCTCCCGGGCACCCCTAGCATTCGGAAGCCTAAAAGGGGTCTGGAGATCAGGCCTCACCGCTAGGACCAAGGGATGGATCCTTCAAGTCTGCGTTGCCTCCGTCCTCCTATATGGAATTGAAGCGAAAACGGTGAACAGACGGCAGATGAACGACCTGAGGCAGTTTTGGTACTACTGTCTTAAATCCATCAAGGGACTGCGGATGCAGGCTGACAGACGGACCTGTGGGAAGAATTCGGTGTACCGGACGTCAGGAATCTGGTGAGGCGTCGAGCGGCTGGTTTCATGGGTCACATTGCTAGAATGCCTTTGCCTGGCGTCAGCCCTCAAAACTGGCCCCTCCAAGCCCAGGACAGGGCTTACCGGAAGAACTCTACCCGGGGACTAACAACGGCATCTGCGACGACCAGGTAGACCATTCCCATGCCCGGAGCCTAGCTGTGGGGAGGGCTTCGACTCCCAGCTGCTAGCTGCTGCTGGACCGACATCTGCAGCGTTGCCACACCGCCACAGCAGCTACCTCTGATGGCTACCCATGCCCTCACTGCCATAAAAGCTTTACCTCGACCCATGGGATGAAAATCCACGTTGGCAGGTATATACTGTAAGCTGAAGCCACCTCCTTCTCCGGAGGGACGACCGGGTGCTGCTGATGGGGAGCCGCATCCTGTCCCGGGGTCGCCGGGACCCCCGGGCCCCTCAGAGCCCGCTGATTCCGGGTCCCTATTCCGGATGATCATGAAGGGATCCACCAAAATCTACCAGTGTAACATCTGTGGCGTTTCCAGAAGATCCCATGTAACCATCTCTCGCCATATCAATGCTGCACATGGTGAGCAGCGAGAATCGAAAACCACCTCCCAGCCGGAGCCGTCCGGACCTCCCCTGGGTGCCGGGGGCCTCTCTGGCAACCGACCGGACCCGGGTGACCCCAGACGGGTCATCTGCAACAAGTGTGAAAAATCCATAACGAAAAAAAACTGGGCCCGCCACGACGATCGGTGTGGGCTATCCTTCAGGTGCGGGGGCTGTGGCCAGGAATTTCAGCGTCAGGACTGTTGGGCTCGGCATGAACGGTCCTGTGGAACCGTCCCTCTAACCTGCCCGCGCTGCGGTCGCCGAGACAGATTCACCTCACATGCAAGGCGCCATCAGGCGGCCTGCATCTGACCGGCGAGCTTGCAACTTGATCTCATCGGCCTTCCCGGGTTTTATCTATATTTGCTGCCACTAACTGTTTTACCCAAATGATCTCTAACCTATACCCAATATCGCCACTGGGAACCACCCCCTGGACCATGGCGGGCCCTCCAGGCCCGCTGCGCTATGCTCGGACGGGCAAACGGCGCAACAACAGCGAAAAATTTTTCTGCCACAAACTTTTTAACCTAACGTTTTCATTTTCCTATGTTTAACACATGTCAAGGTCACCTTTGATGGGCTCTATAGAACGATTGTTGAAGCAATATTACGCAAAATGCACCTGTCTTATTTTGAGGACCCATTGGGACTACAAAATATGTGAAAACAATTTGGCGTAATAATTTTGCATGCTCAAGTGACTTGGCCGTGGATTACGTGACCATGGCCGATTACGTGACCTTGGCCAGGGTCACGTGCACTAGCGTAGCCAGTAAAAAAATTCGGAGGGGGGCAAGCCAAAATTTTTCAGAAATTAGTGCTGAAACGGAACCTGTGGTGGCTGATCTTAAGTGCAAGCTTTTTTAAGGTATTTTCATGGAAAATTAGCGCCGCAGGCGAAACTTTTTTGGAAATATATATTTATCAGAATTCGTATTTGTTGTTAAAATGTTTTCTTTCGTCTCCGATTTCGGGGGGGGGGCATGCCCCCTCGCCCCCCCCCCTGGCTACGCGCCTGGTCACGTGACTGGTCAAAAACTTTATGTCAAGGCCCAGAAAGCTTAAAAGCTTACCTATAAGGTTTTTGGGGCGTAGAATTCAAATTTGGCATTAGTTTTAATTCAAACCAGGATCAGGGTCCGTTTAAGGTTTAGGATCAGGATCCGTTCGCAGTTCGCAAAATAATCTCCCGCCGTGGGCCAGCCCAGAGGTCATATGGCAAGGTATCCAATACATGGCTAGATGCTAGTGCAGAGTGTGGACATGCTACATGCAGAATATAGTTTAGCTAAGCGAAGTCTGTAGTGAGGAATAGTAAAATTTTCAATTTTGGTCCCGAGTTGTCCGAGGGTCGGTTTTGGGGTGGGTCGACTGTTTTGGATACCCTGGTCAATGGAGTGGGTCTCGGCAGATACCGGGCCTGCAAATCTGCTTAAAATCTGCATTTTATAGCCGGGTCGGCAAGTCTGCTCAAAAGTCTGCATTTTATACCCCAGTCTGCAAGTCTGCTCAAAAGTCGGCATTTTATACCCAAGTCTGTTTTCAGGTCTGCGTTTTATACCCGAGTCTGCGTCTGCATAAGTCTGCTGGTCTGAGTCTGCAGTTTACACTGGCCCCAATTTTTTGCGTACATAATCTGCGCAGCCTTGTTTTACACGGTCATTCGACCATTTTCACTCATATTATAGGGTTCGCTACCGCGACGCGCGACCCCTATGATATATTTCTTTTTGGTAATGTTGTAAACTTACACGGTTGGTACGTATTCAACAGGAAATTGATCAGTTGTATACGATATGAGCATACATGTTTTCCCAACAGTACCATCCCCAACCACAACACATTTAACTGGTCGCCCCAAGGGCCCCCCCCAAGAAAAAATCCCTAGAATAAGCCAAGCTTTTGAAATTTTCATTTTTGACCCCATGACCTCCCACCGACCTCACCCTCCAGATGGCAAAGTGGAACCAGCACAGCAAGATGAGTGGGTCACACGGCAAAACAGAAGCCCGGAATGAGCTGGGCGCAGCAGAAAACCCCTATAAACAATGTTTTGAGAGGCTATGTACAGTCCTATATGGTGTTCCCGGAAGTCGGTACCGATCGGACCCTCTAGACGGCAAAGTGGAACCAGCACAGCAAGATGGGTGGGTGAGACGGCAAAACGGACACCGGGAATAAGCTGGGCGCACCAGAAAACCCCTATAGACCAAAGTTTGGAGAGACAAAGTAAAACCTATGGACCTCCGGGAAGCGGTTACCGACCTGACCCCTCAGACGGTCAAGTGGAACCAGCCCAGCAACTTGGGTTACTCGGGCAGTAAAACTGATAGCGGGAATCGATTCTCAGTCCCAAAAAACCTTTGTACGCAAAATTTGAGCCACCCATGTAGCAAAATAAGCGAAAAAATAAAGTTCCAAGTTCGACCCAAAATTCACCAACTTTGGCCGGCCAGTACCGAAAAATTACGCACGGAGACGGAAAATCATATAGCATTTGAACGACCCCGATATGTGTACTGTTTAACCATATAGTCAGTATTACCCCATATATAGCCCAATCTGACTTATTAAGGCGCCTTTGAAGCATACTTTTTGGCCATTTTAGCATTTTGGCCGACTTTGGCCCCCAGCCAAAAATTTTTTCCGGCTCCGGGAGGCATAAAAACTAGCTTATTTTCTTATTTTTGATTTGTACTACAATATATATACATGGGTTTCATAGGCAAAATTTTTTCTATCTGTAGTTATTCAAGCAACAAAACCCCCTTATGAGACATCAAAAGCGAGAAACCGGAAAAACATCTCTCGTAAGCGATTTTTGGGACAACTTTTTAACGGAAAGTGGTACGGGGATGAAACTTGGCAACTATGCTAAACTCGACACGTACAATTTTTTGTGCACATAATCTGAGCAGGAATCTGCGCAGCTTCTGCACAGCCTTGTTTTACACGGTCATTCGACCATTTTCACTCATACTATAGGGGTCGCTACCGCGACCCCTATGATATATATATTTCTTTTTGGTAATGCTGTAAACTTACACGGTTGGTACGTATTCAACAGGAAATTGATCAGTTGTATACGATATGAGCATACATGTTTTCCCCACAGTACCATCCCCAACCACAACACATTTAATTGGTCGCCCTGGTTGAGACATATATGGAAGCAAAGTTGCAAGCAGACCTAATCTCCAATTGCTGTGTATTATAGTAAGTATAATGTTTCGAGCACACGATATTCTGAGGAGATGAAAACAGTGATGAAAGCAATCAATGAATATTCACGAATAGATAAATACAATTCAGCAATTCATACACATCATAATGCAGATATCATTTCAATGATCACGCAAAGGATGGATGAAGTATTCCCACCAATTATATAACACACAATGCGATCTGTAAAATACCACAAGTATATAGATGTATCTTTATAGCTTCTATATATATAGCATAGTTGCACCACTTGTTTGGGTTGGAGGGAGTAGAAGGCCTAAGTTTGGCTCGGGGATCCCACCCAAATCCGAAATTTGGGGGAAGGAGGTCCCCGTAAACTATACCCAAGTTTTTTAGCTAAAAATGCTACTTTTTCGATGTACAGTCCATTAAAGGTACTCAAATGCTCTGGCGAAAATAGGGCTTGAAAATTGACAAATTTATGCCAAAATTAGCCCAAATTGTTGTCTATAATCGGTTATATTACTTTTTAGAAACTACGTATTTTAAACGCCTTTTTAGCTGTTCATAGCAGATATCTAGCAGTTTTTTCGAATTTTCTTAAAAAATTTTCAAAAATAGCAAAACTTTTTTCCAAAATGTTTGCATTTTTTTCGGTTTGAACCCCAGTTTAGGGGGAAGGGCATTATATAGGTGTGTGTGTGGCTGGGCAAAAAATCTGAGGGGGGGGGCGGGCCTAGATGTGTTATGGGGGGTGGGGGGGGGGCCCCCCCCCACCAAATTGACAAATTTTCGCGACCCCCCCCCAGATTTTTCAGACTTTAGCTAGGTCCCCCCGATTTTTGGCCAAAAAGTGGCCAAAAATGGCACAAAAATCGAAAATTTATGGGTTGTTTGGGAAATTTGGCGGACCCCCCCCACCCTCCGTCGGAACCCCCCCCCCCCCCAGATTTTTTGCCCAGCCACACCTATGGGGGCGGGTGGTTAGGCTGGAAAAGGGAGGAGGGTACCCAAAAATGGCCAAAAAACCCCTAGGTTTGCGATATTTGGCCAAAATGGGCCAAAAAAGCTTGGGGGGGGTCGCCAAAATTTTAAAATCAGGGGAGTCCATCCAATCTCAACACATCTCTATATGGGGGAGGGGGGTCTGAGCTCGGTTTGGGGGGGGGGGGGGAGTAGTCGAGGTCGGGCATGGGGAGAGAGGGGGTCGGGTCAGGACTCAGGCCCTCAGAGAGGGTCTCAGGGGACAAACTGTAGCCTGGTACAATACAGGGTGCCCCCAGCCCTTTTCAACCCTCCCCTAAACCTAAAACTTTTTTGGGGGGACCTGGGCCTGGGCGGGGCGCCTACTGGGCATTTTAAAAAAAATAGGAAAATATAGGAATTCTTCTAGCAAAAAAAAAAATTCTTTTGATCGATCGATTCTACTGATCGGTCGATCGGATCGATCTCTCGATTCGATTTTTGAAATCAGCGACCTCGACTTACCCTAGGGGCAACTTCTCAGCCAAATCGGAGACAAAAAATTTTTTTCGAATCATAAAGGGGGGGAAAAAGGCAAAATTTTTGTCCCCCCCCATCTACATAAGTGCCGGGCACGGCTCTACATAAGTGCCGGGCACCACCCCAGGCCCCCGGGCCATAGTTTCCCTAGGGGGGGGGGTTGGGGGGGGGTGGGGGGGGTATCCCCCCCCCAAAATTTTTGACCAACTTTACCCCCTCCCAGATTTTTTGAGTATCCCTCCACCCACTTTTGGTTACCCCCCCCGAACCCCCCCCCACCACTTTTTGGGGCCAAAAAGTTAGCTAAATTTTGCTAAAAAATGGTCATTTTTTGAAAATTTTTTCTCAAATTTTGGCTTAAAATCGATTTAGAACGGTGTAAAAACGCCTAAAACGATAAAAACAAGCCTTGTTTTGACAAAAAAAGCATTAAAATACAGAAAATTTTGCGTTTTTAGGCCATTTTTTGAATTTTCTGAGGTCCGAATTTTGGGGGGGGGGTTCGGGGGGGGGTACTCCCCATCACATTTCGGGGGTCGACCACCATATTTTCGAAGTTTGCCCCCCCCCCAACCAAAATTTCCAGGGAAACTGTGCCCCGGGCCCGACCCCACCCCACCCCCTTTGCGATTTGGGCTGGGCCCCTCCCAAGCTTTTCCAGGTTTTACACAGTAACTGGGATTATGAAGTGGGCGATACAAGTAGTGATGAGAAATATGTAGTTCTATTCGTCAACTTTTCGCTCCTTCCATCGTAGATTGTGAAATTTCAATGCATTAGCAATATTGTATAAACTTTCATAGAATGCTGCCAAGGGAAACCATGGGAAAAACTTAACCTCTCAACTTTAAACGCTCATAAACTTGCTATTACGACGTAACGTATTGCGTTAAGATTAGTATATTCTGAATCAGAAAACTCTCCTCTATCTTTTAAGTACTTTTCGCGCGGCGATGGGGCCGTCACGCGCGGTCATTCGCGCACGGCTTCGGCGTGGTTCTCGTTTGGCACATTTGACAAAATTCCGTTCGCCAAAACAGTTTTAAACTGCGCAAACTGAAGAGTTTAATCTGAACGTTACGTATTGAAAAAGACTAGGCGACCTAAATTGGTTTCTTTGATCTAAACAGTCTTAGAACGTTGAATTGGTGTCAATCAGGCATCACAACTTAGAACTGTCTCTGCACATTTCGAAAAACGTTAAAGATCTCAGGGTTAGTATGTATTCATAATTTTGGCGTTATCTTGAACTCTTTGAACTGGAGCCCTCCCCTTACCAAATTCCTGGATCCGCCACTGTTTTTAGTGGTTTTGGAACATTTTAGTGGTTTTGGAGCTAGTGGTTTTGGAACATTTTAGTGGTTTTGGAACATTTTAGTGGTTTTGGAGGTCCATGCACCCCACCTTCCAAACAAAATTTGAGCTATCCAGCTAATTTTGTACATGGCATTTTATACCTTCCTCTAAAAAATTAAACCCTTATATTTGAAGAGTTGTAGAAACATTTCGATAGCGTTACTAACTTGCTACATACTGTCTATGAGAATGCGAGTAACCTCCATATCTGAATGGGACGTCAAATTTCACTGACCACTGACCTGAAGCTATTCTTGTTTTAGCGAACATAATTTTAAGCGATTTATGCAGATTTTAACAAAAAATGCTATTTCTTAGCAAAACGTTTTTAACTACGAAGCGTCGTGGTTCCGTTCCATGCTGTTTTTGTTTGCGAAAAAAACTGCGAAATTCCACACTTTTTCAAAATTCCGCAACTTTTTTTCTGAGCTCTGCGTAAAGTTCCGAAAAATTTTTTATCCATGAGTTGAAATTTTCAGTTGTCTCAGATGAAAATTGAACGTGCTTCAGATACGTTTTGAAAAAATTTTCAAAAATTTTTCGCGCATTCTGTGCGTATATTTCTATATACGTAGACACCTTAGCCGAGTTAGAATGCCTAGTGACAGCTACGGAGTGAAATTCTTTTAGTGTTGAAAAGTTTGTCAATCCATAATTTTCAACAGTTTTAGCCTTTTAACAGTTTGCTTAGATTTTAGGATTATACTGACTGCCGAAACTAAACTTTTGACAATTGTAATGGAAAAGGCTAAACGAATCTCAAAAATGACGGAAAAGAACTCAGGTTATGAATTGTGATCCTTGATCGTATTATTTGATGTCCTGATCACGAGTGATGTGCCTGTAAGATCTCAATGTGAACCGTGAAACGTCCAAGCTACTGTATGAAAATAACTGTCATGTAAATACCAGAGTTGCCAGTCAGTTCACCACATCCAGAAAATTCACAACTAGGGACATAGGTTCTAGTGTAGATAGTAAAATATGGCTAGAAGTAACACTTTAATCCACTCAAATGACGCAAAATGGAATGGAACGTCAGCAGAATACAGATTAGTAAGGGTTAAGTAGGTTACTAATTAACAACGGAGGGGGTCGGTACCCTTCCCGAGTCAGTAATAGGCCCCAGCATCGCTCTTGTTGTATAATGGAGGGTTTGGCACTCTTCCCAGGCCACGAATGAGGCCTCGCGTTGTCAGGAAGTTCGTAAAAATCCGATTAAAACAGCTAAAATTATCAAGGAAAACGAATACAAAGAAAGGGACTGTCAAATGATCGGAAATTCAACAAGAGATTTCGAGTTAAAAAAACATTTTATACTGCCAATAAGGGCAAAATATTGGAAGACGGGTTAATAAAAGGCCATAATACGTTCGTTAGTAGCATAGGATTCAATTGGTGTTCTAGTTAGGGATAATTTGCTTTAATTAGGTAGCAATTAGTTAATTTGTGAAATTTTGGTGAAAATATAAGTTAAGCTCATCTGAAAGGCAACTCTTTTCTGATTCCGAAACTCCAAACCGGGTCTTTTAACTCCCAATATTGCGAAAGTTATAAACAAAAGAAGTTTTGATTAGTTACGTTTTAATTTTGTAATATTGGCCTTGTGTGACCTTTATAACAAGGCGTAACCGTTGCGTGTGGTTACGCCCATTCATGTTCCCATTCATTGAGCCCCTGTTGGCTCTCTCCCAGCAAAGACTTGCCTCGCAGAGAAGGACTTAATACACACCTTTTAGTATAGTAATACGTTCGGAGGGGGGTTAACTCCCTCCCAAATAAATAAAAAGAAACGAAAGTTAGTTTATCATAGGTAATTAGGTACGTAGAATAATAATATCTAGTTTTTATTTTATGCTAAATTACGTAAGTCTTTGTATGCACATTTTTAGGCAACAATTGCCCTCCTAACTAGTTTGTGGGGAACAGAGAGTTCCAGTGGGGGAGAGCAATTGTGGCTTGGATTAACGAGCGGCTTCCCTTGTCTACGGCCGAAAGGTCACGCCCACGAGGAAAGAAAGGGGCTTGGAGACAAAGGAGCCGATAAAATAATAAAACTAAAATTTATTAAATAAGTTGGTTAATTTAGCAGTTAATATTCAGTTTTCCATAATGGGCCCCGATAGGCCGTTATTTTGTACTGTTTTGTCTTTCATTTCGTGAAAATTAATTTTTAAGTCAAGAATTTTCCCTTTGGTTACCTTTACGTGTTAACCAAAAAGTCTACAAAGTTTCCCCAAAATTCAGCTTGGGAAATTCATCAAATAGGGGTCAGTTGGAGGGTCATAATTTCTTTTCCTCGCTAATCTCCCCTCCAACGGACCAGCCGCCTCGCCAGCCCGCGTCTGGCACACGCTTTAAGATAGGGAGCTTCCAGAATTTTCTGGAAGCTCCACCCAAAATCAAAGGAAATCCGACAGAAAGGCAAACACCAGTGAGCTGCCAGACTGCTGTCAGCTCACTGGAAATTTCAAATCTTCCAGTCAGTGTTCGTCTGAGTTTGGCCGAGAGCGGCCGTGTTTTCTCTCTTCAGCAGTGCACTTTCCCGTTGTTCCAGCGATTTGGTCGGGACAAAAGAGTACTTAGGACGCGAGTTAGGGGCCCCTTCTGACCCACACAGGTCAGAAGGGATGAGCTGAGCTTACACGACGAACACCACACGTTGAGGACAACATGAGCGTACTATGCTCGGCCAGAAGCACACACCAGGAGCGCATTTTCTAGGGACTTGTCAGGAGGCCTTTGGCCTAATTTTTATTCTTTTATTCGGCCTTCGGGTCTTTAATTTTTCTACAAAATATCACCAAGTTACGGCCTAATTGGCCTTTAATTTTTAACAGGGGCTTTATGCCCAAACTTTTTCATTTTTCTATTCTTCCGTGTTTTGTAGAAGAATTGGGATTCTGAGTGGGGACCCACCCCTGAGCTGAGGTAGGAGGACCCTTGGTTACGACCTCATGTCAGAACTGAGCTAAAATTAGGGATTAATTCTCCCCACAGCCGGCAATTAGGAATTACCGGCCGTAACTGCAAAAGATAGGCGCTACTGAAGCTAAAACATTGTCTGTAATTGTGAATTGTCATCCTCTGTAGGTCGGCAACTAAAAGTAATAGGAACGAAAAATATGAATCGTTTTAACTATTAATTATCAGGTTGCTTTAAAGGGGAATGACCGGCTTCCCCGAAGTTAATTTAATAAAATAAAGCTGTCCTTAGCGGAACGTGCGTGTGTGTAGTTTTGTGTTATAGTAATAATTGCCCACGCAATTATTACCCGTTCAGCTTTCCCGAAAAGTTACCAAAGTTTCAAAATTCTCAATTTTTGTCAAATCCACAAAGTTTACAAATTTCAAACTGAAGATGGACATCAGTTAATGCCAAAACAAGGCAAAATGTGCATGCAATAAGTAGTTAGGTTTGATTAAGGAACAGTTAGGAATTATTTCGTTTGTATAACCGTATGTACGAATGTGATGTGTTTGTAATTGTGTGAGTGTGATCCCCAAATTTACGTAAGCGGCTCCTTTGGGAAACCCCTCATGGTTTGTGAGGTTCCAAGAGTAGCCCCATTTCTGGAGTGTGATTTAAGGACCAAAATTGAGTAGTTGTGAGTGTGAATGAGGGCATACCATTTAAACCCCCTTTGTCTGATAAGGGTCTTGGGACTGCCAGAATGAATGAGTAAATATTCAGATATTAGGCAGGAAAAGGGCCAAGTTGAGTAGCAACTTGGCCCCTAACCGTAAATAATTAAGGGTTTCATTCAAAACCTGGTTGTTAGTTGACGCGAAATTGCCATTTTGGAGTGAATGTCGTGTGTATTTTGTAAGGAAATAGTGGTTTGTTCTGTAGTTTGGAACGGGTTTACAGCCTAGGGTCACGGGGACCCCGAATTAGGACTGTAAGTCGGTTAATCTGCTGGGTTTCCGGTCATCCGTGTAGGTAGCCCTGCGATTAGGGGACGGATGAGCCGCATGCATGGAACCCAGAACTAGTTGAATCAAATGCAACCAATAGGCCGAAATTTGCTACAATTCAGCATTTTACAGTAGGCATCCGAGTAGCGGACTAATAAGTCATCTAGTTTTAGTTCAGTAAATAATGCCAGTTTTGTGGTGTTGGTAACCTGTTAGGCGGATAGTGTCTAGTTTGGTATAGTTAGCTTCAGTTAGGGATAAGCATGTTACTCGCCTCACTTAAAAGGTTATTGGTTTCAAAATACAAAAGAACGAACCAAATTAAAAGAAAAGAAATAAACCCGTGCTGAGACTTGAAATCAGGACCTTCGGTGAGCTGGGCCGATACTCATCCATTGAGCCACAACGGATCATGGTTAGAATTAGGCTAAGCTAGCTTATGTACTGTAGCAATTTGGCAACCCAGCACATGTGTGTTGAACTAATACACTCTATGTACAAATTACGCCCATGTGGACACAAACTTGGATCGTGATTTTCTCATTAACAGCTGAACGGTTTGATCTGTTTCAAAAAGGAAAATGTTCAGCTTTTCAAACTCTACAAAATGATATAACTTTTACCCCAATTAATTTTTATCAACTAATTAACACAACCAAGTTAACGTTAACTAAGGAGTGTTAGCCTGCGCTGAACGCAATCTGCGCAGGTATTAATTAATTTTAATTAAGTTTTTCTCACTAATTACTGAATATTGTTTGGTACTGTAAGCGTAAAAAATGTCCAGTTTTTCAAGCTCTACAAGAATATGTAACTTTTGTACAAATTCGTGTTTATCAAAGTTTCGCTAATTTATATGTTGATTTTGCACGAGTACTGACATGTGCTCGTGTGAAAGGGTGGTTGTACGTGCGACTTCCACTCGGCTGGCTGCTGGGGTTGCCAGCGCCGGATCGAATAGCGGTTCGGTACGTCCCCTGTTAGGGCACTAGGATAGGTGGGAGGTAGATTTAGAAGTAGAAGTAGTTCGGTAGGTCGGTAAGTCGGTAAGTAGGGACTGCGTAGAATGGCTGCTGAGACAGTGAGTGAGTGAGTTTTGCATTTTTGGCATAAACTGATCAAAATTAATTATATGCGAAAACTCACTCAACATCAGCCAATTAGTTTTAACATAAGTTAATTTGTTTATTCCTAATAAGAAAATAATTAATTAATAAGGATTTTTACTCAAACAACCGGTTAACACTAAGTTTTATCGTTAATATTACGTAAGTTGTAGTTATTTGTCATAAGTAAGTAGATAGGCAGCTAGGGATCCAATTTAATATAATATTTAACCAATATTTAATCCAATATTTGATCCAATATTTAACAATTGACCATCTTCCAATATCAGAAATTCACGGAAACTGCCAAGTTTCGCATATATTTGGATTAATCAGCTGGCCACGGGAAATGAGCCCATTTCCCGTGGCAAATTTACTTAAATTGGGCCAGCAACAGGCCGAAAGCATTAGCAATATCCAGTCATGCTGTTTGCCCAGGAGATTATGCCAAATTCAGTCAGATTCAGTACATTTTCATTCAAAAAAGGACCTTAGAAGGCCGGTTTGTGCAAGAAAAAGGCAAGGGCAAATGAGGTCCGAAAATAGGTTGTAAGCAGCGTATTTCGTATGTTTTTAAGAGTGTTTCGTCCAGCTGCAACCTCAAATCAGGCCCAACCGGGCCAAAGGTGGAAACTTTACGAATCATTTCGTCCAAGCAGGAAACTACATCAGGGTCAGTCAAATTTTGTAAAATACAAGCTAAAAATGGCCAAGAAGGCCCATTTGGCGACAAGGAATTATTAGAAACGGCTAACATTGTTAGAAAGGCAATAACCAACGATTTCAAGTCATTTCGTCAATTTACAAGCTCAAATGGGGCCCAAAACGCACATTTTGGGCCTGGAAAGCAAAAGAACGTGTAATGGTTGCTGGGTTCGATTCCCGCACCATAATTTTGTACTAATGGGTTTTAACCCATTTGATTCAGGTGCGCCTCCAGTTCGGAATCATAGTCAGGGAACTAGTCAGACTTGGATCAGCCAGTGGAAGCGCTTAGACAAGGAACTTTGGTTGGAATCAGTAGTTTGGACATTTATTGGATCCGGAAGTGATCCCAGAATTGGATTTATCAGTCAGACTTTTGTGGAGCCTAATCACTGTAGGTACTTTGTGGACTTAGAGCATACTAAGGTCGAGATCAGAGACGAATTCCGCCTTCACTTGATATCAGCTTGGGCAAACTGCAGACGTGAACTTTCATATTCCAAAACGTTTCGTAACTTGTTTCTAAAAATGTGTAATCTTACCCTGTTCAATCTGCTCATCTCCGGGGCTCAGTCCCCATTGTCTCTGGCTTGAGCTTAGATAGCAGCCAGTAGTTCATAGTATCTTGACACCGGAAGAGCCCGAAGAAGAATCAATCCTTAAACTTTGTTTTGTGTGTTAAATTTCATTAATTAGGAATAAGTAAGGCAGAACCAGGAAAATCCCACTTTCTATCTTTCCTCAAAAAGGTATCTCCGTACAGTAACCCTGTCTAGGTGTTGGAGCGGACCTTCGGGAAAGCAGTGTCCAACATTCGGGGACTCACCCATAGACCGACCCCAGGTTTAATTTAGCTAATGATTGTTTGTTTGTAGTTTTACTGCGTTGTAGTTTCATAATCCGTTTTGTAAGGACGGATAAAGAGTCGCACAGCACAAGCATATAGGCGCACGAGAAAGCACATAGGGATTAGTTAACAGAGTGTTGGAGACAGTGTAATAATTAGGTAATCTAGACCAAGTTGAGAAAGAGAAGAAGAAGAGGTATCACTGAATCTTGTCCCTAAACTAAACACATACTTTGGGTAATATTATCCTAAATTAGGATAATATTAATAATCAACTAAAAGACGGTAACTGGCAACTCTGGTACAGTAACTGAACACTGTACTGAACCGTATTTGTATTTGTTTGTGCACAGCTTGTATCGGCCCCTAGTAATAACGCTTGCTGTATTGTAATTGTCATTCTGTTTGAAAGTGTACCCAGCATAACCGTATTAATCTTAATAAATAGTTGGTGTGTCAGACTTAGAGTCTTAATGTTGCATAGAGAGGCGCGATTGTCTCTGAAAGCCAGGCGCGATTGCCATACAAAGGACTCACAACACAAGGATCGAATCGGGACTAAACAAGGTAAGTTCTGATCAGGAATTAGAAGATTCAACATCAATCCGGCGATCAACTCAAAGCAAGTGCTGACTCCTCTTGCTGATCTGCTGGAATCCATTGCATCAAACGAACTCACGAAGAAGACCCCTACAAAGGTTGGCTGCAGGGAATCTCTGATTTTGGAACACTACCTTTCGGAGATCCAGTGCCTAAGTCTACTTCGGTAAGGGGACGCACTAACCTTCCGTGTAATTGGGATTTTGGAGAAGAGAGGAGATCGCGTTTTGGATCTTGCTCACTTCATTACACAATTTCCACTAAGGATTTTCCTGTTTTACAAATTTTCTCACCTTCTGGGGGCTCCAGTCCAGACCCCCGCGTCTCTCTTCAACGGATTGACTTGAATCAGCTCACAGCTTTTGCTAGCCTAGATTAAACCCTCCAAGAGTGTTCAAACTTTTAGTTTTCGGGATATGGGCCCGCTGGAACCACGTGCAACCACCACCAACCATCTAAATCCACTTAATTTATATATACATACATAGTAAAACCTGAGTTTTGTGGAATATTATGACCCTTGGGTCTTGTGAAGATTCGCCTGGGCCCAGATTCCGCGAAACTTGAATAAATTACGTTAAATTTGGTTTAGGTTGTTTTCGACAAAACTGAATACAAGCCTAAAATTTTTTCAGTTTCGCTAAATTTACATTTTTGGATTCGCAAGAGAAGACCAAGGAGAAGACCTTCTGTCAGACAGAAGAGCGCAAGTCAAGGTTAATGGAACCCTTGGTAGAAGTTTCCAACTGAGGCTGGAGTTCCCCAGGGAGCGGTCCTGTCCCCTACTTTATTCACTACGTATCTATATCAACGATCTGGCGGACCGTCTGCTCCCTGACGTCAGAGTGAGTCTGTTCGCTGATGACTTGGCTGTATGGACCAGCCATAACAAAATTGCCAATGCAGAAAGGAAAATAATTGAGGCAATGGGAACGATCCGAGATTGGGCAAACTTCTGGAAAATGACTGTCAATGAGAAATGTGAGGCCACTATCTTCACAACCGATCCGCACGAAGCCAGATCAGAAGTTACAGTTCTTTATGGAAATCAAAATGTGCCATTCAACGCCCATCCAGCTTTCATTGGTGTCACTTTCGACAGAGAGCTCACCTTTCGAGAACACATCTGTCGCATGAAGAAGAAGCTACAGGCCAGGTTGAAGATCCTATCTGCGCTTACTGGAAAATCCTGGGTATGCAAAAAGAAGGACCTAGAACTGTATACCTTGCCTTCGCCAGATCTCTCATTGATTACGCCCTGGCTGCCTGGGGATCCACCACTGCACCAACCACTCTCAGACACCTGGAAACCGTTCATAACAGAGCTGCCAGAATAATCACTGGCTGCACCAGGACAGCCCCCACAGAAGGGGTCCTACTGGAAACCGACCTGCTGCCTCTGGTGGAGGTACGAAATCAGAAGCTGGCAAACGCCTACATGAAGTCAACTGCGTTACCTGTCAGCAACCCCAGACGTCAAATGGCTCAGCATGGCTACCAATGGCAACGCCTAAAGTCCATTACCTCCTGGAGGGAAGCAGCTGAAAAACTAGACGTTGTTCAGGAACTTGAGCAGTACCCAGTAGAAGCCGTCAATCAAGAGCCGAGACCGCCTCTCCAACAGGCTGACTGTAATCGATGAATCTGACCTGGCAAGGACACTCAAGCCAGATCAATTAGTGGAATATTATCAGTCCTGTCCGCCGTCGCTCCAGTGGAAACCCAATGTGCAAATCTGGGCAGACGGATCAGCAGATGGTGGAATTGATAATGGAGGCGCCGGAATCAAGATTCTCACTGACTTTGGTCTAACCGCAAACCATTCAAAGCTGCAGGAAGATACTGCTCAAGTTACAGAGCAGAACCAGTCGCAATCCGAAAGGCGCTTAAATAGTGCAAACGGCATTTAGACTGGCTTCCTGCTGATCTTAAAATTCTCCTGATGACAGACAGTCTGTCAGCATACCACAAGCTAAGGTCCTGCGCAGGCACCAGCTCGGACCCTATTGTCAGTGAAGTCGCGGCGCAAATTGATGAGATCAAATGCCCAGTAGCCATCCGCTGGGTCCCGGGTCATTCCGGCATATCTGGCAACGAAGAAGCCCATAGTCTCGCCTGTCTACCTCTGAAGTCTTTGGGAGTAGTGGTAGACAGACCCCAGGTTTATCAACCATTTGTGGGATGGTACCGGCACCGCAAGAGCAGCAAAATCATCACCTTTAAGGTGCCTATGACCTGAAAGTGTCGCTCTAGCCGAGCTTAGCATGGCATTCAATAACTTGTACTTTAGTAAATCATAGTCTGCTTGTAGACCTATTTCGGTAAGTTTTCGGCTTACTCTACGGTAAAAGAAACTCGATTTGTCCCCTTGTAGCTTCTTCAATAGCTTTTAAAAGCTTCCTTCTAAAGCCCCTTCCTAAAGCTTCTTCAATCAATTAGGCTTTAGTTTATAACTTTGAGATCACGTTTTTGCCTCGTAGTAGCTGTTGCCAATATCCGTTGGGAGGTTCAGACCAATGTCTTCGGGCAGGGCGGTTAGGACATGACTGTACTTGGTTGCATCAAAGGTAATCTGGGGGAGAACAAACTGACTTTCCAGTTGTGTAAACCAAATGCTGGACTTTTGCCTGTAGAAAGGGGCCGACTTGACTGATACTCTGGCCCCAAAACCTTAAATGGGGTTGTCGGCATAAGCTGGACTATCCACTGGATTGGACCTCTATGTCTCCCGCAACTACCAGAAGCAGACGGCGGAAATATGTCTAGTGGTAGGAAACAGGATTCCAGCAAATGGAAAATGGAGGCACAGCAAATTTTGGAGCAAAATTCCGGAGTTAGAAATTGTCTGATTATAGGATTATGGGCCAGCAACAAAGAAACCGCTGGAAACCCACTTCTGAACCAGGTTCCCCAAACAGTAGTTCGGAGAATGAAGGTTAGAAATGTCATTCAAAACAGGAGATCCAACTTTATCCAATGAGATATAAAGTATAAGTTTCCAAAGTAGATAAATGGGTAAATCAATTTGGTTATTGTGAGCGAAATAAAAGGTGGCACCAAATACAAAGCTTAAATGCATGTACATAGCTAACTTGAGATGAGATTCTCTAACTGAAACTGCTACTAAGTTTCATAGAATAATTGATTTATTCAGGCATAACGTAGTGGATCAAAATACGAACAAAATTTTTTTATATATTTCATCATACTTCATTCTTGGTTGCCACATGCTTGAACGTGGAACAACTTATTTTTAAAAGCGTCATCTCCATTTGGGCAGCCTATCAACCATCAATACTTGCCCAAACGAAACCTTAAGTCAATAATCTTACTAAAGAACATATTGCAGTTTTCATTTATTTGTATAGATATCTATTTATATTTGATCTACATTGATCCTTTAGTGCCGGATGGGATGGGCCAGTTGGCCTAAGGGGCGATTTTCAACCTCTCATCTATGAGGCCGGGGGCAGAGGCCAGCGGTTAACAGTCTGGGCATTTGCTTTTTTCTTCAACACATTGACCCCATTTTTAGTAGACTATTTCCACGCCTCCTAGAAAAGTCGGGATTCTAGAGCATTCCACCGATGTCACTGTGAACTTTTCCTTGAAAATCCCCCGGGAAAAATATCACTAGTGTGAAATGTTTCCTCCCGGAAAAATATCACTAAAGTGAAATTTTTCTGGGGGATAAATTTCACTATTGAGCTGTAATTGAATTTTTAATAGCAATTTTCCACTTTTCGAACAATTTCTTTTCAGAATGTTATCAATCAGCTTAATCGAATTTTTAACCGTAATCCATCGAAACTGTGGATCATTTATAAAAACATAGTGACATCACATGGGAAAGGACAAGGACCCCAGCTCACAATAACTAAAATATAAGCCAATTTCAGATTAATATAATATTTTAACCACAAATTCTTCCTTTTTAAAGTGCTGCAACATAATCTTAGGTAAAGATTTGGCGTTTAAAAAGAAAAATTAAATGACAGCACCTGATCTTATCATTGCTCTCAGCCCGAATTATAATCTTGTTTCAATTACTTCCGATTTCGATTTCAGAAATTCCGCATATACGAATCAGAAATACGCTTGAAAATATAACCAAGCTAAACTATGTAATTTTGGCAAGTTGCTGTCCCAATTTTCAATTTTCTCTGATGACATTTTTCCAGGGGGGAATATTTTCTCGGTGATATTTTTCCTGCGGGAAAAATTTTCCACTGAAATGTTTCCGGGAAAAATTTTCGAGGGAAAGCAATGACAGTTTTAATGATTTCAAGTTGTAAGGAGACGTTGCGTCTGCCTTTTTATGAGATGTGTGTGTTTATAATGTATTGATTTTAGTGGGAGATTGTGTTGAAAATATCAGTTTTAAAGTGAAATGTGTTTGCTGTAAATTTGTGGTGAAATTATTGTGAAATGTGTCTTTGCGTAAGTTGAAATAGTTCATGTTTTATTCAGCCCACTTAGTTGTTAGGTGGCGCTGCTTGTCTTATTTTCTGGAATCGCATAGACGCTTCCACGAGAGGGTCTCAAAATTAGCTAATCAAAAGTCGCCAAATCTTTCATAAGCTATCTCCTTTAAACCTCATATTTTCACCACAATTTCCCACTAAAAGCAACACATTATATACACGCACATCTCACAAAGAGGCAGAGGCAACGTCTCCTTCTTACACTGTTCGAGTGCTGCATAATCGCATAATCAAACCAATTTAACGCCAGGCCGCCGCAGTTGTCGCTTAATATTTCCGCCCGTGAAATTTCTCCCCACCATAGGGTATAATATTCCCCCCTTGATATTTTCCCTCCTTCCAGCCATCATATTTCACACCTCTAAATGAAACCCAGCCAATTGATGTAGCAAATTTAACAGGGTCAATACAGAACACTGTTGAAACGTTGGTAAGTCGCAAGTAAACATTTTTACCAGTGTTGTTAATTTCAATTATTATTTTATTATTTAATTAACGTTATTTTACATGTTTAGAAGTAAAAAAATTTTTACACCTGTTTTCACCACTGTTTACTTGTAACACTTTAAATGTGTTCAAAGCTGTAAAAAATACTTACTTTTTTTTTACTTCTCTAAAATTACTGTACATTCAACATATAAATTAACATCAATTAAAAATTAAATACTAATTGAAATAAACAACACTGGTAAAATGTTTACTTGCGATTTACCAACTTTTCAATAGTGTTGCTGTATTGACCCTGTTAAAATTGCTGCAGCAATTGGCTGGGTTTCATTTAGAATGGGGGAGTATTATACCTGGAAGGGGGGGGGAAATCATTTGGGAAAATATTTTACCCTATAGGGGGGGAATATCAAGGGGGAAATATTATACGATACCGGCTGCAGTTCATCGGTGGAAAAGCCTTTTCACCAAGTGATAGGGTATGTTATGCACACTTAAATAATGTATAGTTTATTCATTTTCAGAACAAATAGTTAATTCATTTTCGACTACCTACAGTTGATCTGTTAGTTGACCTGATTAATGAAAGTTTTGTAAGAATTCTTATTTTGCAAGACTTTGACGGCTCCTAGTTTTTCTGGGTGCATCGGGGACCCTGCAATTATTCAATTATAAAACTATGGAGAATCATAAGGAGAATCATAAGAATCATAATTTAGGAGAATCATGTTTCAAAAGATTCTCCTAAGCTAGGAGTGGTATCCAATGACTTTTCTCCTACGTTAGGGGCACTGCCAGCTAAACTTAGGATAAATCTTTCGAAACGGATTTAGGAGGTCTCCTAACTCGCTCCTGGACAGCTCCTTGACATCCTCCTAAGTGGCGTCCTAGGAGTGCACTTAGGAGAATCTTTTGCAACGCGGCCCAGGCTTCTACTTGACGTGTCAACGTACGGTATGATAGCTGCGGTACGTACTCATGAAATAGGATTAATTTTGAGCTATAGCTTGTAATCTATAACTAAAACATTTTCATTACAGTTACAACACCATCCACATTGTTCATGTATTTGCATCTGGTCAGATGTATTACGTTCCATTTTGAAAGATACTCAGCTTCAGCCAGAGCTTTTTCCAAATTATAAGGCCACTTTTGTTGTAAACAATAGTCGACATCGAAATACAGCAATCTAGAAACAGCGAAAGAAGTAGAAGAAGAACTAGGGTAGCGTTATAACCGAAAATATAGTAACTGAGATTAATACACATATTACAATTATAATATGAATGTGGAATACTATAACACTTGCTCATGCAGACTCATCAATTCATCAACAAAGACTGTACTGCGTCTATACCATCAGGATTGTTCCAACGGAAATTTGTACCAATACGGCAGCTGTAGCTAGCATGGAAATTTCCTTGTTTTCAAAAGTCACGAACTTTGGAACAAATATGCAAATTAGAAATTCGGCATTTTCGTAATAAGCAAATTAGCTTAGCCAAAACTTAGGGAAGGGAATTTTCTTTATTTTCGGCCATTTTTCATTGTATTCAACTTAACACAAATTGGAGAAGCCGAAGCCAAGGATTCGAAATAAGGTTTGAGGTTGGTTGAAAGGGATTGGGTGATTTATTTTAACATTATATTTGTACACGGTCACATTTTGTAACTTTTAATTGTATAAAATTATGCTTTGCTTGAAATAAATTCAGTTTTGATTGTATTTTATTCTTGGCTTCTAAATCACACACTCAATTCGAACCTAGCAATCTCTACCTCTTTTACCAAATTACCATAAAATTGCCGGCTGTGTACATATGAGTAGATTTTGAAGATTTAAAATTTTAATGGGGATTCACCAACTTCTAATCTCTTGGCCACCTGGCTTGCCCAGTTGACCCATAATCAAGTTAGGCCAAAGCTTGTGATCTAAAATTGTTTCAGATTTTCTATTTCAAAAGAGGGGGTAATTCCTCCTCCTTTTTTATTCTCAAGATGTTAATATTAGACCATTAGAATTTTTGCACTCTTAAAATTTTCTGCACATTGCACTTTACATTTGTATTATTCTCAGTTGATTTTAGAAGGGTTCCAGGATGTGTTTAGCAGGGATCTGCTGGTTCAGTCGGTAGCATTCAAGTCATGGCTGGGTGGTCCTGGAGTTTCTATCGGCCGAAGACGTCTTTGGGAATCCGGCCTTGGATTTGGAAGTCACCGCCTGTTCCAGCGGATTTCCACTGAATCAGGTCGTAAACGTTTCATTTATTAGCTTTTTGTGTTCGATTTAAAATTAGATTTATTATTGGAAATTTTATCAATTGAACATTCACATGGCTTTCTTTTGAGAGGGAACTGTCAGTAATCCTTGGCCCAGGATCAGGATTCCTGTGGTTCGGATTTTTCGCTGTTTCCCTCC
Source organism: Trissonchulus latispiculum (assembly GCA_030248195.1). Taxonomy (NCBI): domain Eukaryota; kingdom Metazoa; phylum Nematoda; class Enoplea; order Enoplida; family Ironidae; genus Trissonchulus; species Trissonchulus latispiculum. The sequence continues at coordinate 76,271 of JASAND010017302.1, read as the reverse complement.
CCAAATTTATGAGTTTAGAATTAGTATTTAGTATTCTGCGATATTTTGTTTATTATGTTTAAAAACTTTGTCGGTTCGTACATTTATGTTTGTTTTTTGTTCTAGTTCCCGTCCCATCCTTCCCGTCGGTGACCAGCGCCTCCCCTTGTTTCAGCGCCTGGTTGGGGTTAGTGATTTTTGTTAGTATCGGAGGTTCCGTCTGCCCGTCGTTGGTGGGCCTGCTTTGGCACTGGGTGGCTTGGATGCTGGATCGTTGGTCCCGTTGTGCTATCTCGCTCGTCGTAGGGTTCCCTGTGGGGGCGGCCCTTCGGGGGCACAGGAGGGACCTGGTGCTTTTCTACGGCTGATTTTGGGACTGAATGGTTGTGTTCTGGGCCGGCAGTTTGGCTGCAGGTCTAAGAAATTTTATTGTTGGTCTTGGTTGGTGATTATTGGAGCTGTTGGTGTTTTGGGCGGTGTGGCAGTTGGTGGGCCAGGTACGCAGTGGGCGCCGGCTCGTGATGGTGGCGCGTTGGCAGATCCGAAACTTCCCTTCCCCGGCGTTAGGCTTGCCTTTCCTGTCCTTTTGCCCCCATTTATTGTTGTTTGTATGTATGTATATATACTGGCACGTTTAATCGCGGTGGGGAGAGTGTTGTGTAGTTTACGGTTATGTGTGGATGGGGGGAGCCGTGGGTGGAAATTTTCTTTAAAGTTCTTTGATTGTTACTTCTTTTCCCCATGTCGGAGGTTTCGGATTTCGGGGTTTTCATTGGGGTGGGTGCTCGCTACCTTGGCTAGGCCATTGTAAGGTATTCTGTTATTCTTTTTTAGTTTCATATTTTGTACCAGCTCTACTTCATGTTGTATTCTGCCAACATTCGGGTTCCTTCTATTGAATTGTTACTCTTTTGGGTTTAAGTAAATATATTTTTCAAAACGTTCTGCCGGAGGTTTGAGAATCTTCGCCGAAGGTTCGGAATATTAATTCTGAAGTTCAAGAAATTTTATTGTTGTTCAATAACTTTAGCCTCTCTTTTGTGACGGTGCTTCCTCGTTGCGGTCTGTATTTTCTGTCCTGTATATATTTCTCTGTCTTGTCTGTCTGTCCCGGAGGTTCCAGTGTAGTTTTACACGTACGCGCGCGCGTTTTCAAAAGGGGGGGTATATATTTTGTGGAAATTTCCTTGTTTTCAATAGTCTACGAACTTCGAAACAAATATGCAAATTAGAAATTCGGCATTTTCGTAATAAGCAAATTAGTTTAGCCAATATCTAAGGGAGGGAATTTTCTTCATTTTCGGTCACTTTTCATTGAATTCAACTTAACCCAAATTGGAGAAGCCGAAGCCAAGGATTCAAACTAAGGTTAGAGGTTGGTTGAAAGGGATCGGGTGATTTATTTTAACATTATATTTGTACACGGTCACATTTTGTAATTTTTAATTGTATAAAATTATGCTTTGCTTGATACACATTTTGCATCTGGTCAGATGTATTACGTTCCATTTTGAAAGATACTCAGATTCAGCCAGAGCTTTTTCCAAATTATAAGGCCACTTTTGTTGTAAACAATAGTCGACATCGAAATGCAGCAATCTAGAAACAGCGAAAGAAGTAGAAGAAGAACTAGGGTAGCGTTATAACCGAAAATATAGTAACTGAGATTAATACACATATTACAATTATAATATGAATGTGGAATACTATAACACTTGCTCATGCAGACTCATCAATTCATCAACAAAGACTGTACTGCGTCTATACCATCAGGATTGTTCCAACGGAAATTTGTACCAATACGGCAGCTGTAGCTAGCATGGCAATTTCCTTGTTTTGAAAAGTCACGAACTTTGGAACAAATATGCAAATTAGAAATTTGGCATTTTCGTAATAAGCAAATTAGTTTAGCCAAAATTTAAGGAAGGGAATTTTCTTTGTTTTCGGTCATTTCTCATAGAATTCAACTTAACCAAAATTGGAGAAGCCGAAGCCAAGGATTCGAAATAAGGTTGGAGGTTGGTTGAAAGGGATTGGGTAATTTATTTTAACATTATATTTGTACACGGTCACATTTTGTAACTTTTAATTGTATAAAATTATGCTTTGCTTGAAATAAATTCAGTTTTGATTGTCGTTTATTCTTGACTTCAAAATCACACACTCATCTCGAACCTAGCAATCTTTACATCTATTATGGCATGTGGATGTGATAACAGTATTAAACGTAGAGGAATGGGAAAAAGAGGGTTTCAGTCAGATATCAAACCGCCAAAAAGGTGATCACTCCCTCTGCGGGTAGAAAAAATGGTAGACCCTCTCGTCCACAAGGAGAAAAGTGGTATTCGTCACAGCGATTTTTACTAAAAACTGCAAAGTAGTATATGTAAGATCAATTGAGCGCTGTTTTCAGGCTATTTTGGGAGGCTTTTTGGAGGCTCTTTTGGATCGCCTGGTTGCCATGGTAACGGTCAGTTGGAGACTTCTGCTAATCATATGAAATGCATAGGAAGTGATAGCATCCTGTTATAGCGCTAAATTTTCACACCTTAGGGAGGTTGTCAAGAAGTAACAAACTTCCAGGCTGCCAAACTTTTTCAAAACCTTTTTCCAAACTTTTTCTCTATCATATCCTCAGCACAGGGAGGCAACCAAACTTCACTCAAACTTTCCTATGGTTGCCAGCTGTCTTCTACCAAACTTTTCAAACTTCTTTAAACTTTCTCAAAACCTTTCTCAAACTTATGGAAACTTTTTCAAACTTTTTCACATGGAGGATTCCAGAAGCTGTCACATAATGAGGCTCTTGTTTGATCATAAGCTTTCTCTCAAATAACTTCTGGGAGGCTCTTAAATAATCATATATTTAGTGCGTACAGGCTTTTCTCAAGGTTCAATTTTAGCTGAATCATTTTTGGGAGGCTCTTAAATAATCATATACTTGCATGCATAAGCTTTTTCTCAATTTTCTAATATGGAATTACCTGGAGGTTCTTAAATAATCATATATTTTGTACATACAGGCATTTTTCAAGGTTCAATTTTAGCTGAATCATTTTTGGGAGGCTCTTAAACAATCATATGCTTGCATACATAAGCTTTTTCTCAATTTTCTAAAATGGAAATTCTGGGAGGCTCTTAAATAATCATATATTTTGAACGTACAAGCATTTTGAATTTCACTTCATTTTTGGGAGGCTCTAATATAATCATTGAGGCAATCTCCTGGAGGTTCATGGGAGGCTCCAATATAATAATATATTTAACATGTGTGGCAACTTTTGTCAAACTTCTTCCAAACATTTCCAAACTTTTTCTAAACTTTTCAAACTTGTTTCTCAAACTTTTCTCAACTTTTCTCAAACATTTCCTAAACATTTGTTAACTTTTTGCAACTACTTCTAAACTTTTTTGTTAACTTTCTAAGGTGTTTCTAACGTGTTCCAACCAGGCTCGAGGGCCGGTGCCCCATAGTAGCCATCCCACTGCCATTACGAAAACTGCGTTATATTTGAACTTTTTAACGATTTTTGTTTTTGTTTAGCAAGGTTTTGCGTTTGTGGAATTCGTAGGAACTCATTTCTTTCGCACGGGGTGAAACGATAACAAAAACATTAAAAACATTGAGACTTTTAGATAACATGTTGTTAGCTTTTGTTTGTTAGGACTTATTAGGATATGTGTATATGTATTATTGCTGTTTGTGAAATTATATTTGAAATTCTCTTTGAAATTTGTTGGGATTTGTATTTTCTTTAAACTGCTATTTGCTATTGCACAATTCCGAGAGACGAGGGCTTTAAGCCAAGGGCCAAGAGGTGAGCTAAGACGGGTTGTGCTGTAAAGTTTCTGTCTGTGCTTTTTATTACTTACCACGTGAACCTGTAATTCTTATTATTATTGTCAATTGGTTTGTTGGAGTATGTACAGTTTGTTTGTTTGTTATGGTCTATATTTTTGCTGTATTTAACCTATCTTTGAATTTTCTTTAAAATTTTAATGCCATATATAATCTATTGAAACCTTGTTGTACAGCGTAAACTTGTCATATTTACTATCTGTATAGGAAATTTATTGACTGTATTGTTCAATCCGGATTATAATTTTTAGAGTGATTGGAAATAGTTTTGTGTGTGGGGATGAGTTGTGTGAATGGGGTTTTCTAACCATAGAGGCTTTAGGGTACTATCTTTTCATATGGGGTTTCGATTCTTTATTTTTTATTTTCTACTTATTCTCTTTTCATTATCTAAATTTGAATCGCAGTATCGTTTAAAATGTTATCAAGTTACGTGCATGTAAGCAGTTAATCCTCAGTTTCGATTAGCCTGCATTTGACTACCACTTCGCTACCAACGTTTTCTATTTTCCTTAAACTTTGTACTTTCTTTTGTAAGTCACTTGGCTTACTCTTGAAGTAACTTTTCTTTCATGGGCAGTAAAAGCGCAAGGACTTCTTAACGGTTGCTTATTGGTCGCCCATGTAGTTTTTCTTTTTCTTGAAATTTTCCATCAATTCCTAATTCTCGAATTATGGTAGCAACTCTCGTTATCTCTGAATTTTTAGCAGGCGCTAAAAAACTTTCGCAGGGGGATGATGTGAAAAACTAGCAATTACGATCTGCGATTCTACAGTCATTCTAAACAACCATTGAAACTAATGTTTACTTCTGTGTAGTTACGTCGGTCTGAGATGATGAGTCATACTTCTAATTAGTCTAATTAATCAGTTGGTGTGTGTTTTAAGTTGCGATCAGTCGGCCTGTTGCGCCATTTGATATATTAGCTGTGTCTCCATGCCTTATATTATTAAAACGTAAGTTCTTTTAATAAACACATTGTTAGGCCACCTACGTCTAATGTTTCATTAGGATAGGATTTAGTTTAGGGGTCTAATTTAGAGCGAGTTGCACCCGTGAGAACCTGCATCAGATTCGCCAACCAATTTCCGGTTTAGTAACCGGACAGTAAACCGGGGATTAATAATAACACTATTCGGCATCCTGTATTCAGCATAATTATTTTAAGTAAAAATTGAACACAAAAAAATTGCTCCTAAGATGGTTACCTTGTTGTTATAACTACCAGTCCACCAGGTTTTGTAATACGAATGAAATCCTTGAACATATCAGGATTCAATTGATTGGGTCCAACAGAGCCTGCTACAGTCAGGCAGTCGAAACTGTTTGCTGGTATACTACAGTAGCAATCCTGGTACAGTCTTTCAACTATATAGGATTTGTAAGTGTTGCGACTTCTGGCTACATTGAGCATATTAGGACTGACATCCAATCCATGAACATTCACGTATCCATGATTTCGAAGGGCCTCTCCGCAAAGACCTGTTCCAGCTCCGACATCGAGAATACTAAAAGTTAAAACTCGAGTAAACTGTTATTACGACTGCGTTCATTGGCTTGGTATGGCAGTGACACCATAGTTAGCATGAATTCTATTACACCAGACACTATCATATAATGCTTAACAAAAGATGTACAACGTAACAAATGATTGATAGATATGCCGTTTGGAACACACCTTACAATTTTCACAATTGCTAAAAATACTGTACATCCTGTACATTATGTATATGTTCATAACTCGATATTTTACACTCCTGTGCTATCCTTTCATATCGTGCCTCAATTACTTGCATCCCTGATCTATAGGTTACCTGGAGTTTTTGTCATCCAGATGCTTTGAGACCACTGCTGCAGTTTCTTCGTGGGCGATATAAAATAGCTTTTGACAAAGATCATCGTATTTGTCGCTAATTCCGTTGTAAAATGACAATACATCTTCGCCAGTCAAACCATCTATGAAAGCTTTAAAAGCGGTCATGGGACAATAGAAAAGCGTTTAGGACAGAGAATGTTTAATCGAAGTTTAGCGTTCCAAATTTTTATCGGTGGCCGAGTATTATTACTGTGACAAATTCTTGATAATGCTACATTGCGGAACTGCGTGATCAAACCTCTAAAGGCAGGTATTGGATCTGCATCTTTCAAACTTTGAATTTAATTCTGACTTCAACCTTTCAAATAAACTAGCGTAACCAGTTACCAACGTTAGGAATGAATTCAGCTGACGAGTTTCAAAACCATTTGACAACGTATAGTCTTAACACCAGGCAATGTACATAGCTGTATTTTTTAGGTGCTGTTATGATAAAAATCTTGCTTTTATCAATTGGTACAAGAAGTGCATTAACAATCACAAATAGCTTTCAACGTTGCAGGCGTTAAAGCAACAGTAATTCGGACATCGCAACTACTAGCTATTGAAATATAATGCACTGCATTGCACTGCACTGCATACGTGCATTATATCACTGTTAAACTAAATATGGAATGTTCTGCAGAAGAGAGAGGAATATCGAGAAGAGAGACTATAGTCAGTTGTCTCGATCACAGTTTCACCGGAAATTTTGGTTGGGGGAGTGGGTAAGCTCTAGAAATTTGGTGGTTGACCCGCTAAATGTGATGGGGGTACCTCAACGAACCCCCACCCCAAAATTGGGACCTCAGAAAATCCAAAAAACGGCATAAAAATGCAAAATTTCCTGTTTTTTAACGCTTTTTCCGTGAGAACAAGGCTTATTTTGATAATCTTAGGCGTTTATGCCGGTTTTAAAGAAATTTTAAGTCAAAATTTGAGAAAACGTTTTCAAAAAGTGACCATTTTGGACAAAATTTTGGCTCCAAAAATGGCCGGGGGAGTAGGGTGGGGGTGCCGAAAGCTGGGGGAGGGTCGAAATTTTTTTGGAGGGAGGCAAAGGGGGTTGAAAAGTTTGGGGGACTACCCCCCCCCCCCCCCAGCGCCCAGCCCCCCCCCACCCTGGTACAACTATGGTCTCGACAGAACGCAACCAGATATTGTGCGCGATACAGGAAATTGTTCTTATATACTAATCTAAAGTTAATCTAAACTTTCTGCACCTTATCATAAGTATGTATACTACTTGTTCTTCTGGTGCATTGGACCCCGTATGCTCATATAAGTGCTCGATTCACCCTAGTACATATATGCTTGCTAATTATTACTTGCATAATGTAATGCATAATACATAAGGCATTACCACAAAGAATAAATTTGGTTAGTAAAATGCTATGACATGATTGATAAAAATACAATGACAAAAATTTAAATATTGAACGGCCTCAGGGCCGAATAAAAACTAAACAATGTTCATTCTAAAATTCGTACACCACATTTTGGAAAGTAAAGGTTTACTTATGGGGTCTTTTCCAGATTACCCCCCCCCCCTCCCACTACTCAAAATTCTTAAACCTTGACCAATTGAGCTGAAATTTGCTTTGGGTATGTTTTCGACCACGCTGAGATCAAATATCGCAAAATTTTTCGATTTCGCGGATTTCGATTTTTTTCGATTCGCAAGGGGGGACCAAGAGAAACTGAAAAATTTTTTGTCGCCAATTTTGCTGAAAAGTTTCATATAGGGGTTCTCTGGGCCGCTGAACACGAATCTGAAAGTCCGTTTTTCGATTCAGCTTTTCGTTAGCTTAATGTAAGCTAAAGTTGTAAGCTTAAATTGTAAGCTTATCCTTGCCCTGAGCTAACGAAAAGCTGAATCTATAAAACGGACTTCAGATTCGTGTTCTACGATCCCGAAAACCCATAAATACATCTTTTTAACAAAATCGAAGACACAAATTTTTCGGTTTCCTTGCCCCAGAGTTGGCGCCGGGTCCGGGTACCCGCGGGGAGCCGCGGGTACCCGCGGGCCGGGTCGGGTCCGGGTTCAACTTTTGGAGCCGCGGGTCCGAATCCGGGTCCGAGTCCAAAATACTGAAGAAACTGCATTTTGGTACCTTTAGGGATGTTAAAACATTATAATTTGTTGTTTTTCTAAAAAATATATGTAGTACCGATGTGTTAGGCATTGCGAAAGAATGTTTAGTAGTTGTCTAGCTTGTTGTTGTTGTTGTCTTTCTAATTTATGCTGCTCTGCTGGGCTAGAAACAAAATACGTAAATTAGAATTGGAAGCAGAAATATGATAACTCGAATTGAGTTAGTATAAGATTTTGCAGTTCACGCAAAAATAAGTCTACTAAACAAGCTCAAGGACATTGTTTTAAAATACAAGCCACCAAAAATTCGTTCACCTGCTTTCCTCCAGAGGAATAGTGTCTGTGGACTCATGACAAAAAACTGCTACCGAAATCCAAACGAGATCCCAAACTAGCCTTAGCACTCAAATCATATAAAAGTTATCGTAAAGCGTAAAATAAATTTACCTAAAGCTTATCACAGGTTTTATTCATGACTGGGCTATTAATAAAGCTGCAGTGAAATTTTTGACTGCAGTGATTCTTTTTAGATCCGGGTACCCAGATCGGGGTCTGCACGGGTCCGGGTCCGGCCTAACGGGTCCGGGTCGGGGCTGGGTCTGAAATTTTGGACCCGGAGCCAACTCTGCCTTGCCCCCCCTACGAATCGAAAAAATTCTAATTTCGCGTTCGCGATATCGAAAAATTATTTAAACTAAGCGTGGTCGAAAACATACCCACAGCAAATCTCAGCTCAATTGGTCAAGGTTTCAGACTTTTGAGTGGTGGGGGGTAATCTGGAAAAGACCCCACTTTTGGATACCTTGCTAGAAGCATCGGTTTGAGCTTTGGTTAATGCGTTTTCTCAAGGTATATTTGAAAAATATTAAACTTTTAGGAAATAGTCCGACGTGGTCTTTTTGATTTACTCAAATCGAACCTAAAATTTATTATTGTCGTATAATTTATTTATTTATTTGTTGTTAGGAAAATGGGGCTCCGATCTATTTCCAAGACCAAACAATGTGCTCCCTGTATTTTACACAACCTAAACCAAGATATTCAGTGTGGTACTATTTGCAAGTGACTGAAATTGGGAAATTAAAATTATATTATCCGAAGCAGTAAAATAGCAAATTGTCCATATTTTCCCCGTTATACTTCCAATAGAAATTGATTCCTATCCAAATGATTGAACTATTGATTTAACTAACTCGTATGGGCGGAAAAGGAGAAATCCGCTTCGGTGCTCAAAACACTTCTGATAAAAGGTTTACGTGCTATATATACGTTGAAAACGTTGAATTGCCAGTTGAATAATAAAATTAATTCCTGCTAATTAGCTCAGCAAAGTAATATTTCATTTAATCAGCAGGCAACAGACTTAAAATTTCTCCAATATAATATGTGTTTTGACGCGAAATTCGTTCAATTACATTTCTGCTGCCTTTTGTGTTCATTGGTTTATACGATGTGGCAGTACTTATTGACGGCGTCACTACTAGGTAACTATATATTTTTAAAAAACAAATGCCTTGAGTTTGGAATTTTCTGCAATGCAAATCTGATAATATACCACTGATCTAAGGGGTTGCCAAATATAAATATCAATATAAACATTTCTTGCGTGCCTGGCCAGTGGCCACTATTAGCGGAAATGTGTCAATCATAGTAAAGTCATTTATTTGCGAGGGACACCGATACCAGCTGGGTCGTCATACACCAACATGTTTTGTTTTATTATAAAGACAATGATTATTATTGTTACAGGACTAGTTGAATTTGACTTGAAAGAGGAACAGCCGTACAAAAACCGAAACCTGAACTATTGTTCAAACTTACAAATTATAATTACAAATATTATTATCCTACTGTTACTGTTGTAGCTACCTTTGAATAGACAGTTATCACTTTAATTAAAGTAATTCTGCTGCGTCAAAGTTCAAACAATGTCATAATGTTGAAATCGCGGAAGTCTAGTTTACGAGTTGATCGGTGTTTATTTCTTTTATAAACTTTCTCCACACACCAATATTTAAAAAAATTGATATTATTACAGGATATGCAGCTGCACAAACAGCAAAAGAATTAGGCCAATACCTACTTGATGGTATGGATACTACAGTGGACCCTTGCGAGGATTTCAATGAATTTACGTGTGGCAATTGGCTTCGACAAACTCGAAATCTTAGCGACGACTTTGAGTACACTGACGTGTCCACCTTTGGTTTCGCCAGCAAGAAAAATGAGAAGTTAATGCTACCGATAATTGAGGAATTAAGAAACAGCAGTTTAAGTCACAGTTCTTTCAAATGGAAAATCAAAACAATCTTTGAAAAGTGCATGAAAAAGAATGCCGACGAAGTGAAATCAAAGAATGAGTTACGCCAAATAATTCGACGAATGATTGACGACATTGGTGGCTGGCCTTTAATGGGTATTCCTATGACAAGAAACTTGACCATGGAGTCAAAAGTGGCAACATTTTCCAAGATACTTGGAGTGGTCGGGAACAAGTATGGCTTAGTCGACAAATATTGCCTGCTTTTGGTATCGATCATACAAAATGGTTTAACCTACTGTCCGTAACCGAGCTTGAATTCCTTTAAGTTGATATTTGAGTATGCACTCTCGCCCAACCAATCCTTTTATAAAAACCAAAGATTGCATCTTTTCACACTCTTACTCAACAGTTTAGTTTTTACTAGTCAATCATAGTCTACAGTGCTACAAATTTGTTTTGTAGAGTATAATCCAGTCGTCGTGCATTAATTAGTTTTTGTTTTACTATTATTCATAGACGAATGAATTCCACACTGACTAATTTCATTGCTCGATCACTGTTCAGTAAATTGGCTATTAGTATATGGTTTAATAATACCATCAGTCAGCTATAATTTAGACCACGAAATGATTGATTGCCGCTGTTTGTTATAAATTTAGAGTTGCTGTCACCAGAAATCCATTTTTTGGCTTGATGGAACTGGGCGGTCATATACTGATCCTGGATACGCGACAAGGTGCTAGTGTGTCAGAATACAATCTACAACAAATGTATTCGCTGATACACGAAAAGGACGCAGAGGATGACAAAATAATGAAGTCTTTTGAGAAGTGTGCCATGGCATCCAGTGTGATCGACTCTGACCTAGCTTTTGTTGAAGTAAGCCACGGAATTACATAGTTAATTAACACCTGGTTGGTCTCAGCAACCTTCACTGCACAGACCATTCAACAATGTTAAATTTCCAATTTATGGAATATGTAGTGAAAAGACAAGAGAGAAAGGTCAAAGAGTCCACCAGAGATTAACTTCAACTTATGGGCTACTGTAGCTGAGACTGACAGGTACACTGAAAAACTACAGCCAGGTGAACGCGAGATGCCAAGGGAACTCTTATATATATCTTAAGCAGCCTGGTTTAAATCCCCGATCCGGGATGGTCCACCTTATGGGGATCGTAAAATGCTTCACGGGTCTTACTGTAGCAAGTAGGTTAGAATCCCAGGTTTCTCTTCGCTCTGCGCTCGAGAAACTACCAGATATAAAGAAGTCCACCAACACTAACTTTAGACCGCAAGTCCACCAGTACTCAATTTCAGTCGACAAATCCACTGGTACTCAACTCCTACCTAGTAAAGTTAAAACGGTCCTACCTAACTAGTCAACTGAAGCCTAGAGAGAACCGATACAAAAGCTACTAATTTAATGAAGAAGAGATTATACGCAGACGAGGAAATTTAGAATAGAGACAGATAGAGTTTATAAGAAAAGGTAAAAAGAGATACGAATAATCAATTGCAAGTGAGCAAAACAGAAATACAGATATGTCAAAAGGAACAATCCAGACAATTGCAAAGGCAGACAAAGTCACACTCTTACAACTTGTTTAGGGCTCGTACCTGTACCAGAAAGGGATTAATTTAAGTTATGTTATATGATCAAATCAGGTCCCTAATCAACAGTCTTTCATAAACCCAGTAAATTACGTGAAGTTTAAGTTAACCTGAAACCTACAAAATTTCGAATGAATTAATATCGCAGAATTTGGTGCAGTTTCTAGTCTATCAATTCACTATATTCTGTTTACCGAGCCTAAGATTCGAGGGGGTCTGCCTATATGCGAACTGTGTCCTATATGCTGTTCAAAGTTATAAAAACAGTCAATATCGCACAGATTTCCACCCATCCCAGGCTCTAGATACTAGTTCCAACTGCCCACTCTGCAGACAGAAAGAAGCTAATATCCTACTTCCTGCCTAAGGAAGCGGCCGAAGGCTAAAGGCGAGACGTCTTTTAGACTTCCCCAGGAATTACAGTACAAAAGAGTTTTGTACCCTCAAAGGCACGATTTACAGAAGACAGACAATTTGACGAAAAGAGAAGACATACTTTTAGAAAACAGTGACAAAGAGCCCACTTGTTTCGATGCTATCTTCTTCGAGATGGTCCCAACTCCGAACTCACCATCCTAAATTTTGGCAGCCTTGAAACAGGCTCTTAGGGCCGAGAGGCGGCTAAAGTTTGAGAGGAAGCAGCAGTCGTCGGTTGCTTAAGAGAGCAAGCCTCAACCAGGGGGGATAGCGGTGTACGGCAAGAATCCAAGTCAGCTGAGTCAAACGGGTGTAGGACAAACCACCCGAAACAAGTCGTGAACTGGCTTAGGATGTCGGACAAATCACCCTGAATGATGGCAGGTCTTGTGCACGCTATCCAGCCCTGGCAGACTGTTTTTCCCTGTTAAAATCTAAGAAAGTTCTACTATTTCAATGCACCTTTACGATCCAAGAAGAAGATCCTGAGAGATCGGGAGAGGGAGCGAGCGGGAATCGGCTTCAAGTCCTGGACGACCAGGAGAGCAGGGAATGGATCCAGTGAATTGATCAGAGCAGCAAGGGTCAGGGGGGAACGGCAGGATTCCTCACACCGACAAATCACGAGGGTCCGGGATCTAATCCAGGCAAGGATACAACGGATTGGGAGGCAGCCGAATCCTGATAGCGAGCAGCAGGGATCCACAACATGCAGCGCAGCGGGATCCAAGGGCAGCAGCAAGGTAACAGGGCCCAGGCAGGTAGCAGGAAATCACCGGCAGGTAATGGTTAGAACCTGAACAAATGGGTTTAAACCTTTGTTAAAAGGTCTTAACCGTTTGATATTTCCTGGGTCCAGGAAATCATCCCCAAGAAGCTGAATTAAAAGTTTGAGAAGTGTGGAAGGTGTGGTGAAAGTTTGAGAGTGCGTTCTGTGCTTTAAAATTCAGTAAATTTGAATTTGAACGTGAAATTAGAAACTTTTGGGAGGGAACCTTTCGGAAATCCACGCGACCCAGGTAATATCACAAGGATATTACAAACACCAGAATCGTTTACAGCAATAATCAAATAATTAGATTAACGGGTGATTCTAAAGGGAATATTTTGATGGAGGACCTCTGGGTCCTATCAAGAGTACATAATAATAAGAGTATGCCACTAGGCAAGCTCTATGTTATCAGAGCAAAAACTATGCTCTGCACGCTAACGGCCCACCCCCCCCCGCAAATCAGACCCTTCACTTCAAAGAATTTTGTGCGCTATGTTTGTGTTCTAAAGCGCAAAGCAGGCACAAAATTCGCGCACGCACTGCTTGTGTTTTTGAGCTTAAGCACATAAACATAGAGCGAGTGAGCGTACCCCCGTTTTGACTAGGTACTGATTTGCGGGGGAGTCACTAGGGTCTGATTTGCAGGGGGGGGTGGGCCGTTAGCGTGCAGAGCATAGTTTTTGCTCTGATAACATAGAGCTTGCCTAGTGGCATACTCTTATGATTATACTCTTGGTCCTATTAATGTCTCAGAAGCGATTCCCAGAAAAAGAGAGAGATCGCTTAAAAAACTAGTATAAGAAAAGAGAAAAATTGGGGAAAGAGACCTAAGGTGCTAAACCCCCCTAAAGCTATATACCCCAGAAAGTTTGGGGAGGAACTAGTGCTGAGCACAACCTCCTCTAAGGCCAAGAAAATGGGGGAATTTTGGGCATAGTAACGCCCTATATTAGAGAAAAACGGGGAAAGGAGAGAGGAGGCCAAAAGCGGCCGTACAAGTCGGAACAACAAGTAAGACTGAGGTAGAAAGTCTGTGTTCCTGTCAATCACGGCAATTTCGGCAATCATTCTTCTGATTGGCCGAAATTGCCTTTGCGCAAAAAGGGGAGCGTACGAAATGATTCTGATTGGGTCATGAAGCCATGATTGCAATGACTACGCTGATAAGAATTGGGCGGGAAAACCGCCTCTTCTCAAGTGTTTACGCAAAACGGGAAAGGGTAATTAAGTTAATCCATTTCCCTATTGTTAAAAGAAGACGTAAGAAATGGACGACAGATGTTCAACGCACTCAGGCGAGAAATTAAGGCGAACCTTGGAAATCAATTATAGACCTGTCCCAGGGGGGACACTAAATGAAAGACTGCTATTAGGTAGTATATTTAAATTATTAAATTAGTTTAGGTACGAGCCCACAGTTACAATAACAAAGTCTACAGCCATATTACAAATAGGTCCGACGTAGGTAAGACGAATCAATTACAAAACCTGCAAACTAAAACTCAACGTCAACTTCCCATGAATGAAATAACTAGAACATGTTTTAAATTTATTAATCATTAACTTTAATTAACCTGAAAGCAGAGCTAAAACTTAAGAAGACTTGCTAATGTTTCGATGAACAGCTTCTATAATGAAATTGAACCACAGAACTACTAAATATTTTTCGCTAGACATGAAGAGCAAGGCTTGTTTTATTTAATTATAAAGTTTCAGCTTAGTTATTGATGTTACTTAGCGTGGAACTTTAGCTCCTATATGTGATAAGGAATGGCTTGCAGAATAAAAACGAACCACAGAAAGGGTAAATATTTTTTGGTAAATATAAAGAGGAGGATGTGCGGATTTTAATCATGTAAACTTTAATTGATTACTGATGTTAATTAGCAAGTAATTTGCGGAAAACCATTGCGAATAGTGAAACCTGGCAGTTGCGCAGAAGTCTTCACGTGCGGTTGAAAAACCGGTGTGTAAAATAAAATCGAATCACAGAACCAGTAAATATTTTGTGATGATTAGAAAGAGAAAGGTGTGCTGGTTTTAACCATAGAAATTTAAGCTTTGCTAGTAATGTTAATTAGCATGAAATTAAGAAGAAAGCATTATAACTGACAATCTCTGTAGGAAGAGCCGAGCTCTTCTAAGGTAACCGAAAATGTCACGTAAAATGAAAACGAACCACAGAAGAGACATTTGTTTTTGGATAATTATAAAGATATAAACATGTTCTGCTAAATTATGGGTTGACCCGAGACTGCCCACTTTATGAGACCATGGTGCCTCTGCAGGAAGACTCGAGTGAACCCCAGACTGAGCAGAACGCATTTAGAATTGGAACACCAAAAGCTATCTGAATTTTCAAGTTAGTTCATGCCTCGTGCAATGTCAAGATATGCAGTACACATACAGAACGCAAATATTATAGCATTTTGGTTCCTCATGTTAATTAATATTCATTTCTGTTCCATGAAAGTATTATGTTGAAAGTATTAAGTCCACAGTAGATTGAAAGTTCCCCAATAATTGAAAATTCGCCTTTGTGGGCTTAAAGCTTTCAGTCATGTTTTTAAGGAATTTCCTAACTGAAACCTATTTTAATCCAAAATCCATAATCGTTAAATGTCCATTTTTATTACAAATACGGGGTAGTCATACTGTTAATTTACAGAGTTCTATCAATTTCGCTTCGTTGCAATTCGTTTTTATGCTGGTATTGATCTTGATTGAACAGATTGGTACCAATGTGAGAGAGGGGGGTGATTGCAAATGACTTAACTGACTGTTGAGATTCAAGAAATGAGAAAACAGCTCTGCACCGAAATGATGCTATGAACTGAGAACCTGTAAGAGCGACAGCTACTAGGAATCTAGGAATCAAGACTAAAGAGATTGGATCAACCGAAATCAGTGATTCCCGGCAATCTGAGAGAACGAGCAGCAGAGCAGGATGTTGCGATATGACAGTTGGGGTTGTCGAATACCTGAATATCACACAATGATACCATCTTAAGGTGCTGGTTCGGGTATTTGCAGCAAATTTTGAAAGACTGTAATTTGCTCAATGTTTGGAATTCAACAATAATTTTTATATCATTTTAAAGCTTAGAATGTGCTTGTTACAACTACTTACAGTAGAGCTGTCTCATTTCAACTCTTCGGCTTGAACAACATAATATTTGAACAACGACTTGCAATAACATGAAAACAATTTTTGAACATGGATTTCTCGAAGTGTGGGAAAGTTAGCGAAAAGCGACCAGTTCAGATTACAAAAGAAACATCTTCCCGAGGGCTATTTGTTCTGAATTTGTTTAACGAGTAAAGAAGCTCAAGATTTTGAGAAAAACGTAAATTTTGTCCGATTTTCGTCAAAATTTTCAAGTTTGGACGCTTATTTCTCTCGAACTGAAAGTCAAAATGCAAAACCATGAAAAATAGCCCTCGGCAATTGTCTCAAAAATATGTGTGTAAAGCCGTTTTTTAATTGATTGCATGAGCTGAGAGAAATCCGTGTTCAAAACAATCTAGTTGCTATTTTCAAAATTTCACATTTTCGCTGCTGTGCCCCGGCAGAGATACCGCGGAGAGCTCTCCTTTGGGCGTAAGATGTCCTTTAGGACCACAAATATGGATAATACTTGACCGACGGGCCAGCGCTGTTGAAGCTGTCGAAATCTTGCAATATTTGATTTTTCGAAAAATGGCAGGTTTTGGACCTCGAAAATCAATTTTCGCTGCTATCTCTTAAACCTTAAGGAATCGAAGAAAACTCTCAAGAGCAAAGTTGTAGGTCTTGGTGAGAGAATTCGAATGACTATAAGTTCATCCACGTACGGTGGTCACAATGCAAGTTATGGCGGAATAAAGCTAATTTCTCCAAAACTCAAATTTTCA
Source organism: Trissonchulus latispiculum (assembly GCA_030248195.1). Lineage (NCBI taxonomy): Eukaryota > Metazoa > Nematoda > Enoplea > Enoplida > Ironidae > Trissonchulus > Trissonchulus latispiculum. The sequence continues at coordinate 59,520 of JASAND010017302.1, read as the reverse complement.
AGCCGCGACTTTTCTAACATGTTTTATAGGGTAAATAATGTAATTGTAGCAAATTTGAATAAATTTCAACGACAATTGCGCTTTTAAAGCCCAAAAATACACGAACCCGAACCAGCACCTTAAGGGGGGGCTACTAAAATCGATTTGCCCCGACTTTGTCCAATTGGCCTACCTTTTGGCGAAGATGTAGAGCATGGGTGTGGTCAAAAAAATATCGGGTACTGAGATCTTATCTGCCTTCCAGCCATGTGCAGCCGTCGTGTTTATGTGTCCGACCCCCCGTTTTTCACAACAACCAACATTATTAATTAAAAATCTCTGCTGGATGCAAAACCATAGCTTCAAAGTTGCCATTTGCCAATATGATTTGGCACATGTGCCCCTATCTGCCAAAAAATACTAGACGTCTGTATCTTATCTGCATCTCTGGGAATTACTCTTCAAAGTTGAAGTTTCGGCCAAAATTTAAAAAGTTTTGGTTAACGAAAGGAAAATTTTATTACTGGTGCGAGCTATCAGGCTGTAATTTGGCACAAAAGGAGGCCCTATAGGAGTACTCATTTGTGAAAATGGCAAGAAATGTTGCCGCGTGAAAAATTTTTTATGTCAACTTTAATCTTCAAAAATTGCCAAAATCGCCATTTTCAGTCTGTTGGATTCTGCGTAGAGGCTTTCTGCAGCCATAGAAGTCGCAAACCTTCACTAATCGAGCTGAAATCGTTTGTGGGTGTGTTTTCGACCACGCTGAGTTCAAATATATCAAAAAAATTTAATTTCAAAAAATTTGATTTTTTCGATTTCTGGGGTGCCATTGCCCAAAAAAGGCGATTTTGGCAATTTTTGAAGATTAAAGTTGACATAAAAATTTTTCACGCGGCAAAATTTCTTGCCATTTGGCACAAATGAGTACTCCTATAGGGATTCCTTTTGTGCCAAATTACAGCCTCATAGCTCGCACCAGTAATAAAATTTTTCTTTCGTTAGCCAAAATTTTTAAATTTTGGCCGAAACTTTGAAGAGTAGTTCCCAGAGATGCAGATAAGATACAGACATCTAGTATTTTTTGGCAGATAGGGGCACATGTGCCAAATCGTATTGGCAAATGGCAACTTTGAAGCTATGGTCTTGCATCTAGCAGAGATTTTTAATTAATTATGTTGGTAGTTGTAAAAAACGGGGGGTCGGGCACATAAACCCGACGGCTGCACATGGCTGGAAGGCAGATAAGATCTCAGTACCCGATATTTTTTTGACCACACCCATGCTCTATATCTTCGCCAAAAAGTAGGCCAATCGGACAAAGTCGGGGCAAACCTTTAGTAGCCCCCCCCCGGGGGAAATAATGTGGTTCAAGTTATACTTGTAATCTTTTGAGCAATATGCACTGAGCTTTTGGTGTAAGTTGCCAGTAGTTTAACAGCTGTATTTTATGTTTCATACAGGTGTCAGAGTCATTAAAGCAATACTCATTATCAGATCTGTACGAAATGACTGATTTTGATTGGAAAACTTACCTAGAAAATTTGGCAGAAGGATTTGCCTTGATTCACCCCGAAATGCAAGCTGTGGCTCGGGCTGATATTGCTGCTCTGAATAGTCGAACCGGTTCAATCATCAGCAGTTTTGAAGTGGACGATCTTTTCAATTATATTGTGGCTTCTGCTCTCCTAGAGTTACTGCCTGGCAGGTAGGCTTAATAATGGACTATTAATGGTGCTGCTGAGTGCTGAGCAGACATGTGCATGAGGGGAAGTTTGGGGGGGGGGGGGGTGAATCGGCGGCCGAAAACAGCGAAAAACCGGATTTTTTCGTTTTTTGCCCAAATGTTGCCGGTGAGAGACCGTTTCTTGCCGGTGAGCGACCCCTCTGGGGGGTTAAGCTCTAGATCTGGAGGGAACCCAAACCCTCCCCTCCAAGCACATGCATGCTACTGAGCAGTAATAACAAGCGGCCGTTAGTAGTAATAGTCAGCACAATTGGGACCTGTTTGGGAGCCATTTTGATCCCAACTTTTGGGAGCCATTTTGATCTCAACTTTTGGGAGCTATTTTGATCCGAACTTTTGGGAGTCGTTTTGATCCCAACTTTTGGGAGCTATTTTGATCCCAACTTTCGGGAGCTATTTTGATCCCAACTTTAAATTATCTCTACAGGGAGGGCTATACTTGACTACTAAAGGCGACACTCACTAATTCACCTAAATTTAGTTTAGTTGTTGATTGTTATCTTCGTGTGGAGGTAACAACTCCATTTACTAAAGGGATGATAAGCCGTAGGGATTAGGGCTGAAGTATCCCTCTTCACCTTTGCTGGGTTAGTGTCATTAGTAGTCACTCGTTAGTAAAACTTAATTAGACTTAGAATAATGTTCAAGACTAGTATTAGCGTCTTAATTGATTGTGAACCTTGACCCTATTGGTGAATTTCCTGATTTCTACTGAATACTGGCAACTCTAACTAAACAAACATGATAATATACACAATTATTGCTTGGACATTATTTGACAATTACATTCCATGTTGATGATCTTCGCTTTTCCTTGCGGTTCCATGGCATGAGAATTCGTCCCAGTGATTTGATTATTTTAAAACTTCCATTAAGGCTGACTTTAGGTTACTTTTCATATTTTATTTTGTTAATTCCATTACAAATGTATAATTTTTTCGAAAAAACTTAAAACATCACTAAAATAAATAAAAATTTTCTTCTTCAGCTAAAAATTTAGTGTTTTAAAGTTTTTTGTAGTTTTAAGTGATGTTTCAGTCACTGAAACTGAAACTGAAACTAGGTTTCAGTTTGTACAGGTTTCAGTTTCAGTCACTGAAACTGAAACTGAAACTGAAACTATTTTGAGAAGAGACCTGAAACTGAAACTGAAACTGAAACATTTTTACGCAGCTGACTGAAACTGAAACTGAAACTCCGACTGAAACTAAAACTGAAACTGAAATATTTTACGTTGCCGACTGAAACTTAAACTGAAACTGAACCTATTTTGGTCCGTCGACTGAAACTGAAACTGAAACTAGAATTATTTCGAACCACCGACTGAAACTGAAACTGAAACTGAAACTAAAATCGGCTACAGAAACAACACTAAGTTTTAAAAAGTGCGATAAACAATAAAAACACAAAAGTTAGATTTTCAATAAAACCTGATGAGAGGTTCCTTGAGATGAGTGGCCGGTGCCCGGAATTTCGAATTGGAATTTCCCCCCATTTCTCCCCTCAAGAATAAAAGAAAAATCCCTGTTATAAATTGGCTTTCAAACTTTTTTGTTATTTAAATATCACCAAAATGTAAACAACTTTTGTTGCAAAACAACATCCATAACAAGGAAACAATTGTTGATCATGGATTTCTCGAAGTGTGGCAAAGCTTAAGAAAAGCGACCAGTTCAGGCTTCAGAAAAAACGTCTTCCCGAGGGTTTTTTCTGAAATCGTTTAATGATTAAGTAAGTTCAAGATTTTGAGAGAAATGTAAATTTTGTCTGATTTTTGTCTGATTTTTGTCAAAATTTTCAAGTTTGGACGCTTATTTCTCTTAAAGAAAATGACAAAATTTCAACGACAATTGCGCTTTTAAAGCCCAAAAACGCCCACGTGAACACGAACCAGCACCTTAAGCATTGTAATTTTGTGAAAGAAAATGTGTTCATTATGGATCCTTTGCCCAGCAAACATCAAGTAATATCACACCAGCGCCTGCAGGTGTATTGTGTATATTAAAGCGATTTAAAAAGAAATGGGGTCAGCAAAGCTAAAAAGTCACGATGACAGCACAATAAAACATAACAATGAAAAACTAAAATAGCCAATATAAAAACGATTATATAAGGCTAGGTTGAATTTTAACGCTTTTTTATAAAAAAACCGGGTGACGAAAATTTTGTCCACATTTGTCCACGTTTGTCCACGTGGACAAACCCTCTGTCTATGTCCACTGGACCCACGGGTACCGCGTCCACCTTCCAACTCTGAATATGATTTTAGGTCACGTCGGTGCATGCATTGCTCGATCGTGGCACTATACCAGTGTATGATACTGTGTTTCTCACTAAATAAACTATTATGCTGGACTTCAGTAAAAGATTGTAAAGTTCGTGTTCAGCGTGTTAAAGTGCTAAAGAAAGAATATGTGAGATTAGTGTACTCTGGAGTTGAATTTAGCGACCGCTTTCCATATTCTATTCAAGACAAAAAGGCCACCATGCGAACTTACTTTCAGAAGTACTACTACAACTCTCCAAATACACAACTTGTACAAAATTCAACGCGATACATACTACACAAACGCGAGAAAACGAGTCACCAGAAACACGAAAAGCACAAAGGGGGCGTTACCCTACTCCCAAACCTACACCTAAAAATTATCCCCAACCAATCGTAACCAGAGACAACCTATACACTACTCAAAACCCGTGTTCTCCCTTTCTTTTATAGTCCTAAAGCTAATGCCATAGCTATTCCAAAAAGAAATCACATTTATCATTCCAAAATAATTTCAGAATAGCTCGCAATTAAGTAGTTTCGTAGAATTGAACGCATTTTGTGCTTCATCCATGAAGATAGCATCAACTCTAATTTCTGCTGCGCTGTTGTGCAGCAAGGTGTCAATGACTCAGTGAGTAATTTATGCCCACACCGGCTTTACAGATTACCTTTTTGCATCAAACGTTTACTCGTCTAATTAGACAGAGGCCTTATTCTGCTTTCGGAATTCTCGTACTTTGAGTCACTCCAAATTGGCCTATTGGAACCGCTACAATCAGTCGTTGTTGGTGAAATTCTGTAAACATATACATAGGTTGGTTTTAAAATGTTGAGAATGTTCATACGTACGTGTAATTTGGCTTGGGATGCCGCGGCAAAACTGGAACTACCGGATTTTTCTCAACAGTGCAAGTTTTAAAATTGTTTCAAACTTTCACAACTGCTTCGGAAGAAAGCGAATATTTCTGCTTTTGCTGATGTAAAACTTTCCGACTTCCAGTGGGAAATGTGTACGTATGGATTTTTGATGTAAATTTAACCTTACACACAACTTTTATTGTCATAAAAAGCAGTTTTATTTATCACAGACAGTAGATTTGTTTACATCTTTCTCGTTTACCTTATTATTGTTGAGTTTTCACTAATTCATTTTTATTAGAGTTGATATATTTTAAGGTAATATGCATGCATCACTCTGAAAATCGGTATTGCGACTGCATATAAGCTTCCAATGAATGAATATAGTTTAATGCCTCGCGTGGTTTTACAGAACTTTGAGGATCATAGGGCGTTTTCGTGCAGCGAGTTAAACGAGCTACCTAAATGAGTTAACATTAACTGAGTCCTTTTCGCTCACAGGGTTAAATGAGTTAAACCGTTAATTTTAACTCAAACTACTTAAAAATTCTACTCTACTCTTTTAACTCGCGCGCGAGCCCTAAGGCCGTTTCACACGATCAAAGTTTGGTCAAAGTTTTCTTTGTCAAAAACTTTGAGTCAAAGTCTCCTGGATTGTTCCTGTATTTTGATTGGCTGTTTGATCAAATTTCTTTGATGGAGTTGCTCTTCAAACAAGCAAACTTTGATGATTCCATCAGAGTTTGATGGGCACTTTGACGGCGTTTCACACCATCAAATTTCCATCAAAGTCCAGTTTCGTCAAAGTTTGACAAAGAAAACTTTGATCAAACTTTGATCCTGTGAAACGGCCTTAAGACTGTGTTACCAATTTGAACTTATCACACTATATTCACTATCATGGATAGGGAAATATTAATTTTGGATCTGAAATTAAATGAAGACTGTCACTTGTAAATAACCTTTAAATTTCATTTTGCGTTTAAGGTATCACTTTACGCACATATTATCCTTGTATTATCTTTTTTATTACGCATTTGTCTTATTTGCCCTATTTATCTAACAGCATGTAGTGTTTTGATTGGTTATGTCCCTTCGTTCACAAACGATACTCAGCCAAATCTACTTCCCGGAAAGGATAACATTTATTTTGCCAGGAATCATGCCGGAATTTCTAGTCATTTGTGTCTGCATTTTGTGCTTATTTTGTGACACTGTCTCCGGTTTCGACCAAGGCGACGGCTACATTGTGGGTGTGATTGTGGGCACCCTGTTTGCCGGACTGGTCCTATTCCTCTGCCTGGCCGCTTTGGCCTGGTTCTTCCTCATTCGAAAACAGTTTCCCAGCCAAACCAAGCCTAAGCCAGTCATGCCCGGAGCCAGACTTCAGGCAAAAGTTCCGGTTTTGGTGGAGGAGCCCGTGAGGCGGGAAAAATCCCCGACCGGGAACTATCCGGAACTTAGCAGTATGCAAATGAACGGACAAGAGCGCCTAGCCGACAGGTCCCAGTACGAACAAAATATCACTATGGTGGGATCCAGTGTTTGACAGTTATAACAAGAATACTTCCAATGTATTTTTCAATAAAAATCAGTTTGTTCTGTCTGATCCTGCGCTGTTCTCAAACTAAAGACAACCTAAAACCTAATTTTTTAATATTAACATCTTTAGGACTAGACAATTGACTACTAATAAAGAATGTCGTAGGTTCGGATCCAACCTGACGCACGAATTTTTCCGGTCTGAGGTGCTGAAGTGACAATTTAATTTCTTACTTCATATCTACCAGGGTAAACTTTATCACACAGGATTTGCGTTTAGCCATGACGTGATCAGTTAATACTAAATTATAAACGTCAACCTTTCTTCCATATCTTTTGCAAGTTGTTGCACGCAATTCGTTAGGTATTTTGTCTGAGTGAACGACCGATTGACGCAGGTTTGCGACCCAGAATCCAGAATTGACCTAAAGTATGGTTTCTTTGAAAAGTACATAAAATTAGCTTTTTAATTTATTTAAGTCTCGGCTCGTGGGTAGCAAGCTTACACAATTAGTATGACGCTACAGTTTTCCTTAATATCTATTTGTTCAAATTATTATGGGTACTGCTCTGGGGTAAGAATTTCTATTTTAGGAAATGTATCTACTTCAGCGTGAGCCAGTATGACCTAGCGAACGCTGTAGGCATCCTTATTATTGACGCAGAGGCGTAGTGAAGAGGTAAAATCTGCACAAATGCAAATATATAGCATTTACCTAATTTCTGAATCATCTTAGGTGCCCCTGCTGAGGTTTCCGCCTGAGGGCAAAGTTTAGTCTATAATTGAAAATTATTTCCATTACAGTCCGTTTCTGTAACCATGAAACACTACAACAACTCGTTCTTGGGTGATGTTGGGGAACCCAACCAGTGGGGACGATGCTTGTGAGTAGGTTTATGTTAAATGAAGTCAAAATTCTAACTCGGTCCAGTTCAACCTCTGACATACTGTTGTTATCATACTTTCTTTGCTGCACATTTTTCTGACTTGAAACAATAAATATATTTAGAGCTATGCTGAAATTGTGAATTCAAGGGACAGTTTTCTGTGCTGGCGTACATCACATCAAACCTTCATTTACTGGGAGTTTAGTCCAGTCCTCAAAACCCAACATCACTACCTCAAACCGCTGCTTGGACAATAATGTTTTGGCCGCATCCAGCTCAAGTCAAAACCTCCTGTATAACATACATTCTCAATAAAATAGAAAAAACGGCACTCCTAGACTCGAACCCTAAAGCCTAATGTGCAGGGGCTTCTACGCCTTTGTTGGAATGCATTCCCATTGGGTTTTCTGAAATAAATAAATAAATAAATAAATAAATATTTATACAATTATATATATACAATCAGTTCAGTGCCTGGGTGGGTGGCTCAATCGGTATAGCGTTGGCCTAGATAGTAAAGACCGGCAAGGGCAAATTTTTGCGGCTCGGTCCAAATTTTGGGTTGGACCAGCCGGCCCGACCGGTTCAATTTTTATGCACATATGTAGGTAACAAAATCACTATTGTTTCGCAGATTACTGCAGGTACAAACAGTCAACTTTCAACGGAAACTGCAACAACATTCCAAATAAAACATATTTTCCGTTAAACTTTTGAATAAGAATGCTTCTGCTTTTAAAATATTTATGGAACTGCGAAGCTAGATCATTTCGTGCGTGTAGCAGTAATATTCCGTTCCCAATCATCACAACATTTCGTAATTAAAAGCGAATAAATATTTAAAAAAAACAGCAATTTTAGAGAAAAATTTTACCAAATTTCAAATAACCGTCTGACTATAGTTTTATGGTGCAAATGTTTTATTTGACTATAATTATCAGAATAAAATTAGGGAAAGGGGGTAAACCGGCGGCTAAACCGGATTTTTCCGTTTTTTGCCCGAAAACAGAAAAAATATTCTGGGGGTGAGGGACCTCTTTTGGAGAGTGAGCTCCAGGTTTGGTAGGATGAAATCCTTTTGATGAAATGATTCTTTTGGAGGATGAAATTCCCCCGAATCTAATTCTAAAATTAAACCTCACCTAAAACTTAAATAGTCGAATACAGTGAATTAAAATTAAGACATAACGAATCACGGGGCGGCGGCCGAAATGGAGGCAGGCCTCTACTCGATAGCCAAAGGTTGTGGATTTGACCTCCACATCAAGCCCGAATTTTTTCCGAGTTTCCAGGGCCAGATTTGGTCCCGATTCTGGCGCAACTAACATGGACCGGTCGTTTCAGCTTTACGACAAGCAAAATAACGTTGTTAATTTATTGGACCCCAGTTGGACCCCCCCCCCCCAGTTAGGATGGGTCCGTCCCCAGCAACTAGCTACAGATTAGTGTCACTTTTGTCCGAAAATTATACTGTATCAGTGCCTCCAGCTAACAATTTAGAGATATATGTACCGAGACTTGAAACTATGTGTATCAACAAAGGTCACACGGTTAAGTTCAACTCATTACTTTCCAGTGAACTAGTTAGGATGCCAACAAATCAGTCTTCAGGAAATCGAAAAATGTTGTTCAGACTGTTGATACAGTTCCGTAGATTGCTTTTGTAGATAAAAACTGACAATAGCAAATGGCTCATTAGTTGTGTCGTACAAAGTTCAATTAGCTAATTAAGATCATAACAGTCTTGCTGTGCTGATTCGCTCTTCGAGATCACAAAAACATTAACCTTTCTACAGGCACAAACTGCTTGAAACATCCATTTCCTGCGCCTTATGTAGTCTTATTTCCCGAGAACATAAGAATCCAAATGCCTAATTTCTTATTGTAAATAAGCCCGTCTTATCAAAATCTAGGCGTTTCTAACAACTCCAATCTTTTAATTAGCTTCTCTGCTGCTGTGGTTAAGTTTATGTTACACTAAGAGCCAATTCTAACTGCTTAACCTTCAGTCAGTGCTTATTTACAGGTCCTCCCAAAGTCTTGTGACTTTATTTCGACGTCACTCGTCACTCGAATTTGCCAGAGCGGAAGCGATCTCTACGTCACAGGTCCAGGCGTCCCGGAAATCGGAGAGGAAATGAGATCTCTCTCTGAATGATCCTGAGGATTAAGATCTAGGCCATAATCTTTCTCTCTCTCTCGCTTATTTCGGCGCACAAATCGCCAGCACAGGGAGGATTAACTGTAGACAGGCTTACAGTACCTAGCTCTAAATCCGGCCTGTCATTCACCGGCTGCCTACGTATTCGATTTCTAGCTCATACCTAATCTCCCCAGCGGGCTTGGCTCAAGGGTTGTCAACCGCAGCTGTTCCAAATCCTTATTCCAGATTAATAAACGCATACTTTGGCCAACGTTCCCAGTTACAGTTAGACTGACATCGATTCTAGCTCCGATAATTCTCAGATAATTGTTACACTCCTAAGAATTAGATAATAATTATTATTACACTCCTAAGGATTAGATAACGATGCTGATGCTGTACGCTATTCTATTCCTGTTGGCATTCACCGCTCAAGATATCACTGCCGATAAAAAGCCGAATCCAATTTCCGTGAAACAGCACGAAAACGGAATCACGGAAATACGAATCTGCGATCCGATCTGTAAGGCGCCCGCTTCGTCCCGATATTCGGTGACGAAGTTGATCTGGAGCCGCAAGACCAAGAATTGCTGCAAATCCATCAAAATCAAAAACGTGGAAAACCTACTGTACTAACTGTTCCACTGCCAACTGAGCACTAACTGAATTCATGGTATTTCAGTACAATTCAGTTAGAACATTTGGACAACATTTTGTACCGTTAAACTTTGGTTTTTGAACATTTGGACAACATTTTGTACCGTTTAACTTTGGTTTTTGAACATTTGGACAACATTTTGTAACAGTTAAACTGTAGTTTCTGTCGTCTATTATATTTGTTATGTTTTCATTTAGATTGTAGTAAAATTTTGTCTGCCACTACAAAACTTTTGGTGAATCTTCAGCTTGAATTTCTTGCAAAGGCAAAAATCTATGTTGTAGGAAAAATGAAAAGATGAAGTGAAAATTGATATTGAGATAGGTAGTAAAAATTAAATTGGTTATTGTTCCGATGGTATTTGCAGTGCCACCGTGAAATTCTTCTCTTGAAAATACACCCCCCCCCCGGAAAAAATTGAAACTTCCCTCTCTTCTCTGACAGTATATAACCTGAGTGAAATGCCTTCTCCCCCCCCCCCGGAAAAATATCACCAGTCACATTTCTTCGGGGGGGGGGGATTTTAGCTGTGAAACTTTCTTGGAAGACACCTTCCAGGGAAAATATCACGTTGATAATGGCTACTCCAGTTTTTTTAAATTCATCCTCACTATAAGCAAGTGTAATATGTGAGGTCAGGGAGTTTAACCACAGCACCACTACAAATTACGTGAGGACTGGCGCAATGTAACGCAAACCCTGACTGCCCTCGAGATTTTTGTCCAGGCGGCTCTCTTTTAACCCCGGGCAGTCCTCGCCAGGTTTGGGGGAGTATAAATTTTTGGGGGACGCCGGATCGACTGGCGCCTGATTAAAAAGGGGAGGTTGGACTTAAAGAACACGCTTAAAAGTACTCCGGGTTAACCCGCGAGTGTTTACCTAGAAATTAGTATTAGCTCAGCGTTAAGATGAATTAATAAGGTTAAACTAGGCAACTGACAATTTACTGTAGAAATACAAAGAATAAGGCAAACAGGAAAATAGAGTTAACAAACAAAGGCAAGGAACTACTACCAATAAAGAATGGGGGTGGGGGAGCAGCAATAAAAGAATGGGGAGAAGGAGGGAGATTGGGAATTGGAAACACCAAAGGGGGAGAGGGAAATAGTGAGTTGAGTTAAATAAAGAAAGAATTAGAACTTAGAAGGGTTTTAGAGAAATTCGGGCGAACCCCAAATAAATGTCTCAGTTAATAACGGTTGGGACCCCAAAACTTTAGGTGCCACCGTACGCGTCAAAAGAAACTCTCAACTGAAGCTGGTGTGACTAATGAATTTTAGTGGGAAGATTGCATTGCGAAATAAGCGATTGATATAAGTTAATTTTGGTGTTGAATCTTCTACAAGCCAAAAATAAAGACATTTCCATGTAGTGTTATCTTTACGGTTATTTGAAGAAACGAATAATTTTTATAATTTCTTGAAAGTTAACCATGAAGATAGCACTACATCACAAAATAGACGTTTTCGCACCCGAAAACTCATCACAAATACCAGACACTCCAGTAAATGCGCAAATAACAATATTAACTATTTTTAAGGGAAGTTTACAGGTTTTACATGGATTTTTAAGGGTTTTAAAGGAAAAATCACGAAACGCTTCATGAAATGGAATTAGAGGAGAGGTAGTAGCATCTTCCGCTACTGCCTATACTACACAAGAGTACATAATACATAAGAGTATGACAGCTGTCATACTCTATGTATTATCAGCTTGACACATCCTCTCCATGCTAACAGCTGACCCCCGCAAATTGGTACCCAGTCGAAACGGGGGTACGCTCACTCGCTTGTGCGCTAAAGCACGAAAACACAAGCACTACGTGCGTGAGTTTTGTGTCTGTTTCGAGCTTTAGAACACATGCAGTGGCTAAACTTTTTAAAGTGAAGGGTCCGATTTGCGTGCAGAGGATGTGCCACGCTTATAATACATAGAGTATGACTGTTGCCGTTACTCTTATATATGTATTATGTACTCTTGCTATAAGCAATAAGGGTTTACTTGTAATACGCCGCTAGGTACATACAACCCTGTACTTCTGTACTCTGTTAGGTACAGCCAAGAGTGCATAACTGCACTATTATTAAGAAGATATATATCTTCTAATATATAGGACAAAATCATGGACTCTTGGTACAGCTCTTTGCGCTTGCATGCATTTACACAAGAACACGATCTTGCAACGTAATTAATAGAATACGTACTGTGTAATGTGATATAGCGGTTATAATGCAATAATAATACTAATCCTTAACAATCCATCATCGTGACATATAGCCCACTAAATTTCGTCAAAGTGAGACTGTTGCAGAGTGTTGAAAGGTCTCTAATCAGTTATTAGGTATTTTTGATCAATCAGTAACGTCTTGGGGAACCTGAAATTAAAACAATCTTACCTAAAATAGTTCAATACTTTCCTGATAATTTTAATCACTTCTGCGGGAGTCATTTGTTATACAGGTGCTGATAATGTCACAGGTGAGCCCTTGTTTTGAAAACTAATGCAGAATTAAAGGATCTATAGGGGCCATCTTGTGAACCCAATTTGAATTTTAAGTACAATGCAAATTTTAAGCGATATTGCAAAATTTATTACCACACTTAGTCATAACAAACATCGTTAGAGTAAACATGAAACAAAAAGTAGAACACATTTCTCAGCGGGAGATCTGTCAACACAAATAAAACTAGAACACGTCAGCTGTCAGATTCAAGTTCACTGAGACCGCACACTTAAAACACTGCATATTGAGACGTTTTTGGGCGATTTTTTACACCTTTTTAGGACAAAATCTAGAAAAAGTTCACTACTTTGGTATCATCTGCGGTCATCTTTTGCAGTATAAAAGGAGACAATTTTGCAACGGTTGCAACACTTTACAGTTCTGGTTTAGCACTAACAGTTTAGCATGGACAGTCTGCGAGTCTCCGCTTTTCTGGCCATCGCCTGTTCTACAGTAACCCTTCTGGCCTGCATGTTTCTCGTGCCGGCCATCTACTCAGAAATCTCCAGTGCTCGAAACGAGCTCGATGAGGAAATGGCTGAATTTAAGGTGGGTGTTAAGCAAATTCAGGATTGGCTTTTTTCCAAAAATTGTTAAATTGTGCATACTTTTGTGCATAAATCGTTTCAGAACACAGCACGGAATTTGCAGACAGTGTATGTTATCGCCAAATCAGCTGAGCTTCCTTTGGCATCCTTTTCAACCATTTTCCAAAACATACAGACACGGAGAAGTGCAGTTTGGTTATCGTCTTTATCCTATGTAGTGTCAGACTTCCACAAACTCAATCTACATCATACATCAAACATTGGGTTTAGGTCTTAGCCGATGAAACCTGGAAAGCCCTGGCTCCGATCAGTTCTCAGGTTCCCCGATCCGTTCGCCAGGCCTACGGAGGTGGTGGAGGCAACGGTGGTGGTGGTGGGGGTCAGAGGCCCAGTCCTTTCAACGGGGGTGTTAACGGAGGTGGTAATGGGGGTGGTGGGTACCCTGTGGGTGGAAATGGAGGGGGTGGGGGTGGGGGACAGCGGCCAAGTCCCTTCAATGGAGGTGGTAACGGAGGTGGTAATGGAGGATATGGTAATGGAGGTGGAGGTAACGGCGGGAGTGGGGGTGGCTCTAGACCCAGTCCCAGAAACGGCGGAAACGACGGAAACGGCGGTAATGGTGGGTATGCTGCGGGTGGAAATGGAGGTGGGAACGGGAGCGGTGGTAATGGAAATGGTAATGGAAATGGTAATGGTAACGGAAATGGAAATGGCAATGGAGGCAACGGTGTTCCCGATGGTGAAGGAGTGATTCTGCCAGGAGGGGGAAGCTGCAGTAAGAGCACAGCCATTTACCGTAGCAATTTTAAAAAATTTAGAAAATCGTGTGTACAGAACGTTGAGAGTTGAACCACGAAACACTCATCACAGTTGCAGTCAGATATTCTACCACACAGGGCCTTTTCAAGGAAGGGTAGAGTAGAGCGGTGCCTTCATATTCGCGAACGCAAGTGTACGCGCGTCGACGTACGTCTACAAACGTCAATATTATTGTGCGTCCATCAACGCGCGTCGACACTTCCAGAGGTAGCATAGCGCCAGGACGTGATGTCACGTCTGGAAGCGTCTACGCGCGTCTAGAGGCGACTGGGACTATGAAATCACCATCAGAATCAGAGGTCTTTTAACTCGTTTAACTTCCGCCCAAGCTTGGCTTTCTCTCCCTTTAACTCTTTCACGAAAAGGATCGAACTCTCTCTTGAAAGCCCCTCGAGATAAGACTGGAGTCTGGTTTTAGCTGTGCTCAACTGATTCCTAACAAACAGCCGCACAGTCGAAACTACTGTAGGTCGACCAGTTTTGCTGCTATTTCTGTTCTGGTCTATTTCAGTGTGCTCTGAAGGCAACACCTGTCCAGCAGGCCCACCTGGCTCCAAGGGAGAACCCGGAGAACCCGGTCAGCCTGGCGACCCCGGCCAGGACGGGCCACCTGGGGAGAACGGAGGGGATCAGGAAATGGCCACCATGGAAATGAGCGGATGCATGCCGTGTCCGCCTGGCGACCCCGGACCACCTGGCAACATGGGACCACCAGGTACCAATGATCTAATAAAGAAATAATGGCGTTAGTGTCAGCTGATGTAAAAGCGTGTCGCAAATAAAGCAAGCAGGCATAAGCAGGTAGAGAAACAGCAGGGAATAGAGACAACTGAGTTTAAAAGGGGTATATTCATTTTCAAATCAGAAATCCCTCTGGACACAATGTGCAGGGTATGAAAATTCTTTAGTGGAGATATGAACATTCGGCTGATCTGATTTGCAGTTTGCTGATCTTTTGCACAAGAACCGACAAAAATCAGGTTATGCTGAGTAAACTACCTTCTGGAGACGCTGAGGTCTGAGCTAACCAATCAACGTTTATAAACATGCACATATATACTCAGAATCCTTTCAGCTAAATATAGTGTTAAAATAGCACTCAGTTCTCTTGTAATATCTCTTCCTTCGCTGATCTGTTGAATTCTCCAAGCCATAGATCTATGGCTATCTAATCTGGAATCACTGTCCATGTCGGCAGAGATTGGTAGTCTTTATGGCGTTGAGCATCAGTTTTTAGGATATTCGTTATCAAAAATATTTCTTTCTTTTAATTTTTAGATTGAACTAATACAAAAGTTAGTTGGTTTATCCACTTGCAATCAATTACTAAACCTAATCCCGCAGACGTTTTGTGGTTAGTGCATTAATCCAGCTCCAGCGCGACTTCAAAACCAAGCGCGATCTTAATATCCTCTATTAGCAACATCAACATTCTCTAGCATCGGCCAAGAAAATTTAAGCTCAATTTTGCAGGCCAAAGCTGTTAAAACGAAAAACTAATAACTACAAACTGTGTAGACAACTCAACAACAGTTTGAAACCCTTCGTAAACCGCTTAAAACCAGTTTTTTACCAGTTTCAGTCTGGTCTTGTGTCCAAAACTTCCAAGTTGCCGCTTTCCGAAATTTAGTTTCAACTGAACTAACTTGAAACTTCCGAAACTAATTTGCACATTTGCAAATGTTCATGAGACATTTTCTGCTACAACCGAAGGAGTACCTGTATTATGGATGCCGAAACTTGTTAAAGAATCAAAATGAAGCCCCCTCCAGAAATAAATATGCTAATAAATATTAAAATTTGTCGCAATTAACTACACAGCTAACTTATTAAAAATCTGATTTAAAATACGGTTAATCATCATCGAAATTCAGTCACAGGCCCCTCGCAATAAAAACACAAACAGTAACTACCGATTGTGTTGAGAATAGATAGAAATCTCAGTGCTGTTTCAGTAAAGTTCAGAACGTTCAGCAAGTCTCGATAACAGCTATCTCGCCTTTAGGCGAGATAAAAACTGATCATAGGCCCATTTGATTTAAACAAAGTTTAACACCTATGAATTGCTTTGGTTGCACTACCATTGTATTGGGTCTCAGCTTTAGAAATTCATAATTCTGGTACCGGGGACATAGGTATAATATTTTTCTTTAATCTGACAAAATCCATTTTAAATGGTATTTATGTATTTTCAGGAAACCCTGGTCCGAAAGGAATGGCCGGCATGCCCGGAGGTCCCGGAAGTCCCGGTCAACCCGGACAACAAGGAGGACCCGGCGAAGGCGGTGGACCCGGCCCAGATGGAAATGCCGGTCCGGCCGGACGACCCGGAAACGATGGTCAAGGTAAAGATGCAATTGTGGAATTAAAATTCATAGACTAGACAAAATTTAAATTTTAAATTCTGCCATGCTGCTGGGAATATCTCATACAATGATGATTGCCTACAAAGATGTCAATGAAGTGAGGGTACTACGTACAATGTCAGTGAATTAAAACTACCTTATAGTAGAGCTTGGAAAAAGCATAATATTCAGCGGAAAGGAGCGATTTAAATTAAGCACACTCTCCAAAAGTTTCCGTAAAATAATCCATCTGCGGTCATTGTGTTGCTTATTAATATATCATATAATTATATATATTCATTTTAATTACAGGCGGAAAAGGCCCACCCGGCGAGAAAGGACCACCTGGCATGGCCGGACCGCAGGGACCACAGGGCCCACCTGGCACCGGATCTGAAGGTGGACCACCTGGGCCACCCGGTCCACCGGGTCCATCCGGAGATCCCGGTAAAGACGGTAAACCAGGAGCACCCGGATCCCCAGGTGGCCCCGGCGGTCCGGGACCGGATGCCCAGTACTGCCCTTGCCCACCACGTGGAGGCGGCAATGGTAACGGCGGAGGCAATGGTAATGGCGGTAATGGAGGTGGCGGGAACGGTGGGTATCCTACGAACGGTGGAAATGGTGGAGGAAACGGTGGAAATGGTGGAAATGGCGGAAACGGAGGTTATTCTAATGGTGGAAACGGGGGCGGAAACGGTGGCGGAAACGGTAACGGAGGTGGTGGAAACGGTGGGTATCCTACGAACGGTGGAAATGGCGGAGGAAATGGTAATGGCGGATTCGGCGGGAATGGAGGCGGGAACGGAGGCGGGAACGGTGGATATCCAACTGGCGGAAACGGAGGTGGATTTGGCGGGAATGGGGGTGGATTCGGTGGAAACGGTGGATATCCCGGAGGAAACGGTGGGGGCAATGGTGGAGGTGGAGGCGGCACCCGGCCCAGTCCCAGAAATGGAGGTGGTAATGGTAACGGTGGTGGTAACGGTGGATACTTTGAGTAAAATGACTTGATTTGTGCAGAATGTTGTACCTGTGCCTTTCGGGTGGGAGACTTTGGTACTCTTAATAATTTTTATTGTTTTCGATTAATTCGTACAACAAAAGCGACAAGACAAAACAACATGCTAGAGTGGATTAATAGGTTGTACTCAAATTTCTATCGTGAGTTTGCGTGAGTTTTTCGTCTCCAATTTCTGAGGATGTCACTAATCTTACTTTGTGTAAAATGATTATATTATTTTTCCTAATGTCTAACCTCCAGTGTTTTTTTACATAATGTAATCATTAACTTGATTTTAGTAGCAACTGTCTAAGTTAGCTTCATTTTGCCCTTAATCTGTACCTGGTTTGGAGGAATACCTGATCTCTTCTTTTCTATAATTGTCTGTTAACTGTGTGTTAGTTTATTAACGTGTCTTTGCTCAAATAAAATATCTACGTATAAGGTTGGTTCTGAGATTTTTGGACAGCCAGATCATATTGGAGTAATCTCTGTGACCTGATCTGCCGAGACGTGTACAACAGAGAAAAGTCGCTCTACAATTTTCGTTTTTCGCTCGATTTTGTTATTACCTCGACACACTTTCCATTAAAACAATGCTTAGCTACACAGAATCAGCATAGTCAATGGAGTATTCGTCAATGGAACTGCAACTGGAGTAGGAGTCTTTGTGGCGTGGGGGCTCGTCTAATTCTTCGTCGCAGACTCTCACTTGACACAAACCCTCCAGTTCTTCGTCCTCATAGTTGGATTCTGCGGTGCCGGTTGGTGTTATCTAAACAAGCAACAAATCAGTACTAGAGTTTGTTCACGAATGTGCTTCCAAAATGTCGTTGACTGTACTTTAGGGTGGAACTTTTAGTATATATCATGTTTTCACATTATGCGTGCCTGTGATAAGATGAAATTAAGACTGAAAAATAAACAACACGGGGATCGAACCAGCGATTGGCAGATAATGGCCACTTAGCTATGCTTTTTAGGATGCTCTCTGAACCGATTAACGTGTCGCAACTACGCCGAGGAGATGAACAGAAAACTGAAAAGAGTGAAGCTAATAGGGCTTCTCCCTGCCATCGAAACGGCCACCCACCTCCTTTAATACACAAAGTAATTTCTCACACCACTCTGTCATGTGGACGCGACGGTGTTAAATCGAGGTCTCCTACTCGCTCGCTAAGTTTATTTTATCCATGGTTGTGATAGTAAAGCATTGCGTGCACCCTCCTCTCCAATTTGGACTCTTATAAATGTTAAAGTGCAGGTGCAAGTATGGTATACTGAATTAAAAGCGTTTTTTAAGATTCTTTTTAGTGAGCGACCCCCATTTAAATTTGCAACCGCATAGGTGTAGGAGCGGTGTAAGACGTCAACTTCAACTGAATAAGAGGCGTGGTTCTGTAGAAAGCAGTTGTGAATTGGGATGGGATTTGCTCCGATAAAGGAGAGCATGACTGATTGATTGCTGCCTTTCGGGGTTGTCACAATACTCAAAATAGTTTCTAATAATATATACCACAATCATTGGAAGCGATCTTTGCATAAGTAGGGATCTTTTGGCAGCCAAGTCTTTCAAAGTGAGGTTATGGTCACTGGCACAGCGGCGCGGTTTCGCGGATTTCCTTCTGAAGACATTCAGAAATAAAAATTCACATATTTTAGCGTTGGCATCTAACTTACTCTGAAGTATATTACATTGATGCAATGAAAGAAAGCTACCTAAATCTTGAGTCAGACAATGATACAATGTTTAAATTTTACAGACATTTTTAGCCATTATTTATTCTAACTGTATCCAAGAGTACATAATAAATAATAACTAGTTTATTATGTACTCTTGCTGTAACCAAACATTCAATGTAATGTAGTGCAGGTAATCTTAGTTGTATAAAGATGGAATGTGTTTTCTCGAGTTCTGCCGAACAGCCGTTTCATGAAAGACATTTCTTTAAGGTCAACTTACGGTGCGAATGATATCTTTTCAAAGAACGTAGCCAGCTGCAATTTGGCCACATGTCGTCTGTTTTGTTCCTGCAATATACAGCAGAAAAGCAAAAGATAGTGTCAGTGAAATCCAGATTTTGAAACCATCGTCACCTTTTTTATAGAACTTCCCTACAATTATGTAGTTTACCATAAAACTATTAAACGGTTGCTTATGCAGTTGTACCTGAATATACTCTCGCAACTGTGTCTTGTAGCAAAGCGTGTCCATAATTCGTTCGACGGCAAACTCTCTTTGATCTTCTTCGTTCATAAAAAACATCAAAGAAATGATTAGAATGGCAAAGGCGAGCAAAACCACCGTCGTGTAGACGAAACTCAGCCAGTCATTGTTTTCCGTTGGGTCATAGAATTTCGGACTGACAATAAATCGTTCTCCGGGTCCGTATTCCGGAGGCGGCGGACAGCAACAATAACTATCATTCGAATCCGGATCGAAAATTAGAACGGATTTGGCAGTCATTTTAGGTTAAAACCTAAGTTTGAACAAAACTGATATGATATCAAGGCAAAAGGGAGGAACTTAACATAAGCTGAAATATGACAAAGTTTAACAAGAATGCCGACTTTATGCTAAGTTTAATTTCCCGCCCTCATGAATTATGCAACTTCTTTCATATCGGGTGACCTTTAAAGTAATTTGGAGATTAAGCTATTACAATTTAGCTGAAAATAAACTTTTTCTGTAACTTTCTTCATCATGTAACCTTTAAGGCAAAAGACAAGTTTATAACTGCTGCTTTCTCTAAATCTGACTGAAAGTTGTTACTAAAAATTAAAATACTGTATCATCATTCGTCACATACAACTATGGATTCTTGGTCTAACATCGCCACTACTGCTTTATTTGATCTATAAAATCCATGGCATATATATATATATATATATATATATATATATATATATATATATATATATATATATATATATATATATATATATATATATATATATACAAACTTCATAAAACTTTCTAATACAAGCCAAATGAAAGCCGAAAAGCTTACGTCAAAAATTTTGAAGTAAGGTGCTGATTTGAAAAGTTCTGTATGAAGTCTTTGATTATACATGGGAAAAATAAGTTACACCTGCACTAGGCTTAACCTGAAGGCTTGTCATTATGATAATCTCAGACATTGATGAAAACGAGGCTTCTTGGCTTCCCTAGAAAGGAAAGATTCCAGTGGAAATGTCAAAGCAATTAGCTATGTACATTATGAATGTTCGGGTTACTATTGGCAGCTAGTTTTTACAGTTGGTGATTAACATGTTGACATATTTCATTAAGAACTTATCAATTATATATGCTTAAAGTGACGACTCTATTTGTTTGGGTACACATCTTTTCAGACAGTTAAGGTCAAAGTAGCAGAGATCTTTCTGAAAAAGTTATAAATCATTGATTCAAGTATTTTCCTGGCGATTGTGTTTTTGACCTGACACAAAACCCTGGCTATAAAGGTATATAATTTAGCATTTTTGTTCCAGTACATTTGCATACCTCATTTCGGCCAATTATTTTTAGAAAATAATATGGAATTGAGCACCACGAAATATACAACAATGGAAGCTGATTCAGTCTTGCCGAAAATATATCTGGTATGGAGACTTCCTGACCAAAAACGGGTCGAGAAAGCGACCAAGGTCACTGAAGAAATCATATTTTCAACTTATAACTATGGAAGGCATCACACTTCAGGTCAGCCTACAGAAAGTGGAATAACGTACTTCCAAATCCAACCAGAACTTTTACAACCTCAAAGTTGAACTAATGTTGGCAGTAGTGAAACTCTACTTCCTAAAAGCAATGATAGAGAGCTACAGACTAAGGCTCAAGCCTTAACATAATCCCTATAAAGAAGGTAAATGTTAAGGCTAATGGAGCTCTGAGTAATCCTAGAAATGTTTCAAAAACCACCGATTAGGAGATAACATTACCAAAGTTGACCTGATTTAGCATATATACTTACCGAGCTACAAGACCTACTATACCATTACGATTTATTGTACTAAGTTATATAGGACTAGGATATATCCTGCACTTCTGTATACTAACCAAGTCCGAACGGACATAACGACGGTGGCAGAAATAGGCCTCTGACTCAGCTAAGAAATTGCAAACCTACATAAGGGAGAAATGAATTTTAGTGATGACTTCCTTAAGTTAAGATTATTTAGTTAAGCCAATGATTTCTTTACTGTGTACAACTTGGATATACAGTTGGTATGAACACAAATAGATACGATACGAAACCAGAAAACAACTTTCTCAACAGCAACGTAAAAGCAAGAGTACATAATACATGGTATGACAGCTGTCATACTCTCTGTATAGGTTGTAGCACGGGACAGCGTGCACTCAGTAATTCATGGCACGGATACTTGTAAAACTCCGAGTGCAGGGCACGAGTACGCGAAGCGCACGAGTTCCCTGCGCGAGGATTTCACAAATAACAAGTATTTGGACGTATATTAAAGATTGCACAATGTTGCGTGCTACAACAAATTTGTGATATGGTTTAGTGTTGATTTGAAGGCAATTAACCAGAAGAAATATGAAACTATGCTAAGCAGAGTGAGACAGTCAGCTGTCTTCAGAGTTTTTCCAACAAACAGTGACATTTCGGCATTGCAGGCAAGACATCAGAGTGTACCACGCCCTGGATCAAGTGTTTGTCTGCATAGTAAAATGCATTTTAATTCACTGTCACGTCAGTTTTGAAAAGAAATCCTGCTAGCTTGATCCGACTGTAGCCTCGGTAGCTCAGTCGGCAGAGCGTCAGAGACTTAATGCGGAAGTCCTGGGTTAGAATCCCACCCGAGGGCCGAATTTTTCGGGTTTCAGGTGCTGAAGTGACAAGTTCATTTGTTACACTCCGACTCCCAGCGTTCATCTTAGTAATTTGTGTGCACGCCAACTAGTTTGTGGCATCAGGATAACGCACGGCAAATTAACACTAAACCATATCACAAGTATTATAAGCGTGACACATCCTCTGCACACTTACGGCGGACCCCACCGCAAACTGGACCCATCACTTCAAATAGATTTGCCCGCTATGCGTGTGTGCTAAAGCTCGAATCGGACACAAAATTCGCTCATGTAGTGCTTGTGTTTTCGAGCTTCAGCGCACAGAGTGTGTGGGCGTACCCCCGTTTCGACTGGGAACCAACTTGTGGTGGGGGTCACTGGGGTCCAATTTTTGGTGGGGGTCAGCCGTTAGCGTGCAGAGGATGTCACGTTTTATGACAGCTGTCATACTCTTATGTATTACGTAGTCTTTGTAAAACATATTTTTAAAAACGCAAAACTAGATGCTTCACTTTCAAATGTCGAGCTTTGGCCAATTCTTCACGCTGTGTAGTGTGGGCCTCAAAACTTAACATATACAATATACCGTTGTAAGATCAATTCTTCAAAAGTAAAATAACAAATACAAGCTATCCATTTAAACCACGAAATAACAGAATTTGCTATAAATAGTAATTCACAGTAACGAAAGCGTGATAAAACCTCTGCCAGCCCGTAAACGGTCTTCAAACATGAGGCACACAAATTCTACAATGGAGGACCTATGAAGGTGTATGAAGTTTTAATTTTTAACCTAAACAGATCTAAATCAAAATTGTCGGGTCAAAGAAAGTGCTGTGCTACAAAAAACAGTGGTGTTCTTTGATCAATTGAAGTATAGGTATAGCACTTAACTTCAGTCTCGTTTCGCACTGCAGTACATTTGACTAGAAACGGTGAAAACGTCAGAGATTATAAACTAAATTTTAAAGTATATATCAACTGTTAACCGGTTCAACAGTCTTTTCCTCCACGCCAACTCCAACACCGTTCACAAGGACACTGGGAGCAGTAGCCGTCTGCGTCTGGCCATGACCATTGGCTGATTCAGATTTCCGCGTCGCCGCTGCAGCTGTCCAAGAGTTATACTCCTCCGGAGTGAGATAGTTCAGTTCCAGAAGAACGGGATCGGGCACCTGTCGTTGGCGACACAGCTGGAGAACGGCCTGTTCCACTGCCGACAGATGGTCGTCTTCCAGCTGAGGAAACAGTTCCCGACTTCGCCTGGCCACCCGAAGGACATAGGCAATGTTGCTCCCACTCTCCCCGTGGCACTCGAGGACCTAAACAATCGGGAAGAGATGTATGTAGACTACACCGAAGGAAGCGGACGAAACATTCACACGCTAGGCTTTAACGTCAAAATCATACATTAGCAAGGGCACCAACTCGTCTTGAGGGGTCATAGCTGTTTTACCCCAATTTTTGGCTGCCCTTGTAGTAACTGATCCCAAATCTGGGGGAAGGTCCAAGCAGAAAAATGCTCTAAAACATTGAAAAATTTGCAAATTTACAACTATACAACTTAGCGCTGAATTAGCTATTTAACGCCATCTTCGGGCAAAATATGCAGTTTTCGCTATTTGATTTTTTAAAACTTGTATTCGAAATCTTAACCACTTTTGCTTATTTTTAGCCAATATTTGCATTAAAGTTTAGTTGGACTTGCCTTTCCTTGCACCGTTCCTTGCCCTTGGCCCTGAGTTTGCTAGCCCTTGTACCGAATCTCCAATTCATGAGGGGTGAATCCCCTCCCATACCCCTGTTGTCAAAGTGTGGTTAAGATCAAGCCATCAAAGAAGAACACAAAAACACATGAAAATTACTTCTAATGTTGTTGAACGTATGGGAAGAATTATTGTTATCGAATTATATCTAATATCGAATATAGGTTACCCCTCCCCCTCCCCTATAGAAGGCTCCAGCCCTGCTGCCGGGAAAAGGGGTGTCGTGCTCATCACCCTTCATCAGGATATATCAAAAGTACATAATAACTAAGAGTGTGGCAAGCGCCACACTGTTAGTTATCAAGCTTGCGACATCATCTGCACAATAACGGCTGACCCCCACAAATTGGATTCCAGTGAAGGGACGCCTCTACAAATGAGTACCCAGTACACATCACGAGCTTGTATGTTTATGTGTTGAAGCTCGAAAGTGGCCAGCTGCTGATAGTACGTTTTTGGTTTCAACACATAAAGATACAAGCGAGTGATGGTACACAAATGAGTACTAGGTAGACGTAGATGCAGGAATGCCAACTCGAATGATGACTACAACCATGGAGGAGGGGCCAGCTCCTCAAGGCAGATGCCCTACGCAGTCTCCTGATGCCGTTCCACATTCGTGGTCCCCAGTTACCGACCAATTAAGGATGGACAGCTGGTTTCGATAGAGGGCTAAGAACTGTGCAATAAAAATGCAGTTGTGTATAATGCTTACCTTTTCAGCAATCACAGATATCGGTTCACCACCAGTATAGTATGGGTTGTTGTCCAAATTGGCCAGATAAACCTGAAAGAGCCAGCAACAATAACTTTGTATATTCCTACATAAGTTAACATAACACTTAGCATAAGCCTTAAAACAATATCCACAATCATAAAGTGGTGGTAGGTAGGACTATGCTGAGTTTTGTAGTGCTCAAGCAGAAGTGAGCATCCTCTCAAAACCCATTTTCTGAATAAACCCGACACATAAGGTTCCTATTTTTCGGCATGCACCCATCCCAATGTCCATACCCAATGTTTTGATCATTCTATCAAAGATCAAAAGCTCTAAATCAGGTACTCTAACTTTCGGCGTTCCCGATTACCTCCAGATCAAAGGGTGTCAGATCCTGGTCAGACGATTCCGGGTGAAACCGGACCGTCTTCACTTCATATCCCGCCTTTTCCCGCCAGTTCAGATAAGCTCTGATCGACGGGGCCTGGGAGACTTCGACCTGATACGCGATACCATACGCTTTGCCCTAGGGAATACAAAAACATATAAAAATAAAACAAAACTAAAGAAAAAACCACACTATCTCTACTGCGCTTCACTTCTTTACTTCTTTTGCTTATTTTTGATCCAAGTGGTTATATACTTTTATGACAATTTAGATCTTCAAAAAGAGTACTCGATATCACAAGCGTTCTGAAAATGAAGAACAGATGTCCAGTAAAAAAATTGGCAGTCTTCTAAGAAATAAGGGTTGTCCAAATAATTACATAGGTGCTTACCCCAGGCGTAGGCACTAAGGTTACCGTCCGACCAGGCTAAAAATAAATAGTAAATTTTAACCGCTACAGAGATCATTAATGTTTTCGGATATTTTCCCTAATTTCCTCTCAACAAAGCTTGCTTTGATGGTTATTGGATGATCCAAATGCGTGAATGTCGTGGTAAGATGCTGCCTGAGGCTCAGTGATTTGAGGAAATTAAATTCTAAAATTTTAATATTTTACGCTAAAATCGATAATACTGAGCATTATTTAATGTTGCAAAACAAATCTGAAAACGTTTCCTATGTTCTGCATTTTACAGCTGCTTCAATGTAAAGATCAAACAAAATTGTCGATTATAATAGTAACATCATTAGTACTGTATACAGGCGTTGTTTTCCTTTGATCCTTGCAGCTAGGGTTGATGCACAGATAGCAGGAAGCATTTTCAAACGTTGGTACAAGAAGAAAACATTTTCAGCATCATCGACTGTAAAGAAAAAGACTTTTCAAAAATGTTGAAATTAAAATTGTTTAAAAATGAAACTTTTTAAAATTTTTATCTAATGATCACTGAGTCGCAGGTAGCATCAAAATTCCTAACACTCAGTAAGAACGCATGTGAATCACCCAAATAACAACCAAACAATCCACTTTGGCTTGAGGAGAGATTATGGGAAAAGACTGCGTTTCATTACATTAAATTCTGAATCAATTTCAAACGTTGTATGAATGGACACCACAAATGTTACGACTGTAAAACTCAATTCACCAGAGATTATTGAAATTTGAGAATGTCCCAACCAACTACTCCGTTAGTGCTTACATTTTCATTGGTCCCACGATGATCAGGACTGGCCTGCCAGAATCGCCTCACGTAGTCCTCAACGTAGCCCGGGACGGCCCGCACGTAGGGGAAATCAGTGTACCACAGAAGGGAACCGTAGCCAAATATCCACATCTAAAAGTACCATTCAGTTAGGCAACTAACGAGCAATCTCTGGATTTAGAAGCAGTAGGGGTACGCTTCCGAAATGGCCATAAGCCTACGCGACACGACCACGAAACTGCTCCAGTGGCAAGAGAAGCCCAATCGTCTAACTTAACTTCACAGAAGAAACCAAGACACACAGATCCGAAGACATATAGATCAGAGCAGAAATAGGCAAGGTAAGCTAGTCAAAAGTTCCTCAGCTTACTGATGATTTAACAGCAGTCACAGCTTAAAACTTGAGAACGGTTCGAGATGTACTACATCCTTATAAAACGTAAATATCTACACACATCGAAATAATTCGATTAGTTCCTACATAAGCTCACACCAAATCACCAATCTTGCAGATCGCGATTAAGTAACAAGGTAAGTGGCTACAACAGCTAATGTCAAAACTGATTCTTGCGCACAAGATCCACACCAAGCTTGTAACGGAAGATTCCTACACTTGACAACAGTACCCGAATCAAATCAGAAATTTGCGATAGCTTATCGTAACAAAGCCGTTCATATCGACCCACAAAACATTTAGCACTGAAACCTATTCCTCGTCACGCCAGTTTTCTGAAAGAAGAGGCTTCTGGGACATACGAAGTGAAACTCAACCCAACTCAATGAGTTAGAGGTAACTTCTAGACAACCTCAATAAAAATGATTATCAATATGGTAATAATGCAAAGAATACGTTTATATATACTCAAAATAAACCCGTTTTGGGATACTAGAACATATAACGTTAACTTCTGGACAAAAATAACCTAGATTCAAATAAAAAGCAATGACAACGATCGATATAATAGTTTTACTCGAGTCCAGCTTTAATATCAAGCAAAATAAATCAAACAACACTACCACAGAAGCAACTCACAAATAGCATTATACAAATACCCGAAACACAAAAATACATAAAATACAGGCGCTCAGTTTGCAAAAAACGACAGCGGTCAGTATAAGTATGGAAAGAATCCCAAAAAAACGACACTCATCTCTAACAGAACAGTGGACCAAATCGTTGGCAAAATTGCACGACTGACTAGTCGTGTTTTTACCCCCGGTATGGGGCTGGGTTGACCAACTGTGTCCCTCCCCCCTCCATAAATCCCCAATGACTCCACCAAAACACAGATAAAACGGACAAATTTGACATTTTTGTAGGACATTTAGGGTAGGTAACTTTAACGTTTTTTGATCAACCTTGGTTCTGTTTTTACTGCTTTCAAGTGATAATCAGTATATGAATCAAACAGAAACGGTAAAGAACTTTTTTACTACTCCAGTTGTTGTGCTTGCAGACTTGAAAACGACGGAGCAAATGCAACCGTTAGCAAGATGAAGTAATGGCCATTCACTGCTAATTTGCAGGATATTTTAAACCTAAAGAATTTTCAGAAAATTAGCCAAAAAACAGGGAAAAATTTAGGTCCTTTGATCATGTGGATATAGATTTGTAGACAGCGTTAGCAAACAGAGTTGGAGTATCTCACTTTCTTTCTTGTCACCAATTATACAAAATTCACAACCCATAAAAGTATAGTACACTCCTTTGGTGAGGCAGATTTATCACATGATTTTATGACACAAACTTGTTTATATGCAAAAATATGCAAAATGCTGATAATTGGGCGTGGTGTAAGGTACGTATATACATGAACCAGTCAAAACACGAAACAGCCAGCCAAAAAGTAGCTATAGCTACAGACAAATTAGCCTAATCCTAGCGGAGAATTGACATCAGACCCACCACAACGACACCCACAATTACAACGGCCGTACCCACAGCCATACCCACACTTTCCCAGTCCAAAATTCGGGTACTCCGCCCGGCCGCTCCGAATTCCGGTTCCGAGGATCGACTAGGGCGACCGTGGTAGTGCCGGCCGGAACGGGGACCGGGATCTTCTGGCACTCTGCCAAACGGATCCTCACTGGTCTTGGTGGGAAGAATGTGAACGATATGATCAAAGGACTTCCGACAGTAGGGACACAGCTGGGACTGTTGGGACCATTCGAAGAGATGCCGGAAACAGAATCGGTGAGAACAGCTGTCCGGACGACACAGTTCTTTGGCTGAAACATGAGAAAAGACATCAAAGAAGATCCCGCCAAAAATTAAAAAAATTCCAAACTATGCTCGTATCGATGGGGCCCCATGAAACTCCCTAGAAAAATCGCCAAAACCAGAGACATCCGGTTTCGCACAGAAAGTAGGTATAGCTTAGCTTTGTTTGCTTCACTTCAGTTAATAGTTGACTGATAGATACAGCGTAAATAAAGACAACAAAATTTACAGTCAATGCTCTAAGTCCTTTCAATTTTAACCCATTAACCTTTCTCTCCTCCTTGAACCTGTACTATAAATGTAAAAAGGTAAAGTGACCCATGGAGAGAACTCCATCCAACCTACAGAAGGTTATAAGGTGCCGGAGCTTATCTCCGGATTCGCAGCCTGAAGCCAGGAGCGACAACTCTAATGTTGACTACATCTGTGGAAGGGGGGCCAGCCCTTCATCAGGCTTACGCCAGAACACAGACTTCTATTATATACCTTCCCATCGCAGTGGTACCCATTTACCGACCAGTTAAGGATAGACAGCTGGGTTGGCTGGAGCCCACGGCGAACCGATATGTGCTTAGTCCCTTGCTCAAGGGGATTTGTGAAAGCCTTGTGGCAGCGGGGGTTCGAATCTAGGACCGTAGGATCTTTAGTCGAACCGGCCGTCATGGCACCACTGTATATAAGAAGAATGGTTTTACCCGCCCTCCTGAATCTGTAAAGAATCAGAAGTTTTGCAAACTTATACGGTACAGTACGTACCCGAAAACAGTCGGTTATATTCAAACCCGAGGGCTTTGCTTAGCCAGACCGGCGCTGTAACGACTAACTAAGCTAGATCCAAGCATAAAACTGAATTAGAGTCGTCTGGGTTTTTTCCACTGGGGGACCGGGTATTTTTTAGGCATTTTTTTCGGGGGGGGGCTTCCCGGGGCCCCCCCGGGCCCCGGGGGGCGGGGGGGACATTTTAGGGGGGGGGGAAGAGTTTTTGCAAAAATGAGCCAAAAATTGGTATTTTTTGGCGTATTTTGCATGGTGAAACGCAAAAAGTTCTCAAAAATGCCAGGATTTAAGCTAAAAATAGCTATTTTTTCGAAAAAATCTCCGGCGAAGCCGGAAATTTTTTGAAAATTGGCCTATTTTTGGCAAAAATTTGGGCCTCCAAAAAATCCCGGGGGGGGGGGAAGCAAAAATCCCGGGAGGGGGCGATTTCGGGGGGGGGAAGGCATTTTCGGGGGGGGAAGGTCAATTTCGGGAAGGGGCCCCCCGCCCCCCCACCCTGTAAAAAATACCCTGGGGGATGGAGTGCTCCTTCAGAATCCTTATCCCAGGATTCAGGACATCTCCACAGAATCCAAAAAAGTTCGGAGAAATAGGGGCTTGAGGGTAAATTTTGAAAGTTATCGGTTTAAAGTGTTTATTTCAATAAAAAACTTTTGTTCAACACCAAATATATATAGCCGTTTTTAATAATTTTTTAAAACAATTCCCCGGGGAAGACTCCCCCTCCAGAAATTAGGGTCTTAGAAAAGCCAGATCGCGTATGCTTTTCTGAACCTGCTCCCAGAAAAAACCCAATAATGAAAGTTAAACGTTGTGCAAAACACTTTCTATTACAAAGTAGATTAGTTTACCAGAAATAGTCTCAAAGCAAATTGGACACTTTTTGTTGATCACAGCCTGTGATAGATATCTCTGATGATCCCTGTCAATGGGATCTTCTTTCGGCGGTTCGGTTGACGTCGCATACTGCTGAAGCCGTTCAATCAGACGCTCCATCCCAAAAAATCCTACTCATCCAAGCTAAAAAAGCATATGAAAGAGACATATATA
The DNA here is from genome assembly GCA_030248195.1 of Trissonchulus latispiculum. NCBI lineage: Eukaryota > Metazoa > Nematoda > Enoplea > Enoplida > Ironidae > Trissonchulus > Trissonchulus latispiculum. The sequence continues at coordinate 29,276 of JASAND010017302.1, read as the reverse complement.
TGTACAAGAAATAAAAATGCTCCTAAAGAGCAAAGAAAGGAATATGAGTCAACATGGAACATGTAAAATGCTAAATATTGTCGGTTGTAAATTAAGAATAAGACAAGCATGTAAAATGCTAATATGAGTCTGGTGAGGTTGGAAAGTGCAGAAGACAAGTTTGTACACGCACCAATATGAGTGCATGCCAAATAGACTCATATTGGCATTATTAGTATTCTGAATTCCTGGTGAGGACGGCCTAAACGCCAGTATACTTAAAGCCGGAGGTCCAGCACTATGGAACCAGCTGACCCGTCTCGTCCAGAAGATCTGGCAGACAGAAGAATTCCCCTCTGACTGGAAGAAATCTGTCTTGGTGCCACTCTTCAAGAAAGGTAGCAAAACGGAATGCAAGAACTACAGGGGCATTTCTCTGTTGGATGTTGCTTACAAGGTCTTAGAGGCCATAATTTTGGATCGGATCCGTGGGTCTATGGACATCTGCTTCCGTGAAAATCAGGGAGGATTCAGACCGGGCCGTAGCACAGTGGACCAAATCTTTGCCTTACGTCAAATAATGGAACTCAGGCAAGAGTACAGACAGCCGCTGCTCGTCGCCTTTGTTGATTTCAAGGCAGCTTTCGACTCGATTGACCGCCCGCGCATGTACGAAATCCTGTCATACTGTGGGCTACCTGATAAGATTGTCTCACTAATCAGCCGTATGTACGACGGAAGCCTAAGCGCTGTCCGTATTGGCTCCAGCCTGTCTGCATTTTTTCCTGTCAACACCGGTGTGAAACAGGGAGCCTTGCTATCGCCCTTGTTATTTAACATTGTGCTGGATGTGGTTCTCCGCAAGGCACTTGATGGATCCCCAGGAATAAAATTAGACGCTGGCGAACCCTTGACAGACCTCGACTACGCTGACGACATCGCCCTGTTGGCCGAAACTAGCGCTGATCTGAACCTAATGATCGACAAGCTAGATAAATATGCCTCTGCAGTTGGGCTGCTCATCAGCGTGGAAAAAACAAAGGTGGTGCGGTCGTGCTCTGCCGATATGGCGCCGATTCTTCTGCGTGGTCAACCGTTGGAGTGTGTCGACCAGTTCTGTTATCTGGGCAGCCTCGTCGCGGCCGACGGCAGTCCCTCTCAAGAAATTAGATCTAGAATTGCCAAAGCTGATAATGCTTTCAACCAGCTGCAGGACTGTCTCTGGAAAGACCCAAGGGTTAGTTTGAGTACAAAAGTTAAGGTTTATTTTGCAGCCATCCGACCTGTCCTTCTTTATGCTTGCGAAACCTGGCCAGTGAAAGTAAACGATCTCTCCCGGCTACAGGCTTTCGAATTTCGATGCTGGCGTCGGATGCTTGGAGTTTGCTATATGGACAGAATATCAAATCGCGAGATCGCCAGGCGCATCAAACCGTCGTCGCTCTGCAGATCAGAGCTGTTGAAACGTAGGCTGCGATATTTCGGCCATGTCCTGCGGCGCCATGCTTCATTTCCTGCAAGACGAACTTTGATGGCGGAGCCTTGGCCTCAATGGAAGCGTCCCCGTGGTGGAGTCCGCACTACTTGGCAACGTACGGTACAGAAAGACTTCTCGAGGCTTAACCTTCACCACATGTACCGCTCATGGCAATCAAACTGGAAGGATATCCTAGCCGACGTCGCCTCAGATAGAAATCAATGGATTACGATGACTGATTCACTCGTTGGAGCAGCGGAGGATCCTGCCCAGGCCTCCTGATAAGCAAGTAAGCAAGCAAGTATTCTGAATTGCGAATTTCGGTTATATATCACTCACGTAATGTCAGCAAGACGAGACAGGGTAGTTTTAGGGTGGATGACAGGATGCTACACAGGTTACGCACGGTTATTTAGTTAAATTTATACGTTAAGTTAACTTAAAGTTAAGTTACGTTAAATTTATACGTTTTTATGAGTTAAATACGTGTATTGTCACGAAAGTTAACATCAGATTTAACTTTGAGTCTCTGAATACAAGAGTTACAAGTAACAAAAATGCTCCGCACAAAAGGGGATAATATGTGTGTTGGGCCTATGTCTGTCGTTTAAATTCCGGTTGAGAAAGCAAGTATATAAATCCGACACAGCAAGTTTGGGTGGGTGGTTCTATGGCGAAAGTTGTTCAGTTCGATGAGGGCCTTCATTTGACTCGAAATTTGACCACTTTTGAAAATTTTAATTTTTGACCCAAAATCGCCTAAGTCCCCACCCCACCCCACCACAGCCCTCTACAGCCACTTTAGGTACGCACTTCTATGACAAAAGCTGCTCAGTTCGATGCGGGCTTTCATTTGGTACCAAATTTGACCACTTTTGAAAATTTTAATTTTTGACCCAAAATCGCCTAAGTCCCCACCCCACCCCACCACAGGCCTCTACAGCCACTTTAGGTACGCACTTCTATGACAAAAGTTGCTCAGTTCGATGCGGGCTTTCATTTGGTACCAAATTTGACCACTTTTGAAAATTTTAATTTTTGACACAAAATCGCCTAAGTCCCCACCCCACCCCACCACAGGCCTCTACAGCCACTTTGAGCATGCAATTCTATGACAAAAGTTGTTCAGCTCACTTAGGGCTTTCATTTGGTACCAAATTTGACCACTTTTGAAAATTTTAATTTTTGACCCAAAATCGCCTAAGTGCCCACCCCACCCCACCACAGCCCTCTACAACCACTTTAGGTACGCACTTCTATGACAAAAGTTGTTCAGCTCACTTAGGGCTTTCATTTGGTACCAAATTTGACCACTTTTGAAAAATTTTATTTTTGACCACTTGACCGCCTACCCGATTTACCCTCCCGACAGCAAAGTGGAACCAGCCCAGCAAAATGGGTGGGTCGGACGGCAAAACGGACACCGGAAATGAGCTGGGCGCACCAGAAAACCCCTATGGACAAAGTTTTGAGAGGCTATGCACAGTCCTATATGGTGTTCTTGGAAGTCGGTACCGACTTGACCCTCCCGACAGCAAAGTGGAACCAGCCCAGCAATATGGGTGGGTCCGACGGCAAAACTGCTTACGGGAATCAATTCGCCGTGCCAGAAAACCTTTGTATGAAAGAATTGAGCTTTCTAAGTTGAATACACAGCGAGAAATTTCGATTTTTCATTTTTCGAATTTTCACCATTTTTGACCGGCCACAGTGGTCGCATGGGAAGTGATAGAGAAACGAGACTTAGCTATTTAGTTAGTTCAATATATGTAGTTTCTGAATATAAAAAGAAATCGGCTCCAGCTCTTAACGTTCGAGCTGCGCAGCGACCACAAAAATGGTCACTTTTCGCTCTGAGCCGACTTTGCGGCGCCGCTGCGGCGCTGTGGCGCACCTGCGGCGCAAAAAAAGTAGCGATTCTTAAATGGCGCATGGGGTACTACCAGACCCTATACCCCTTTAGGTCCGGCCTCCGCTGCAGATTACGTGAAAGAGGCGGAAAGTCAGGACAATACGACCATTAAATAGGAGAAACCGGAAAAAAAAAACATCGCCGCCATAACCGGTCCGGGGCGCAACTTTTTAACGGAAAGTGATACGGGGCTGAAACTTCGCACACATACTAAACTCGATGTGCTCTACAATTTGCGCATGAAATCTGCGCAGGATCTGCGCAGGATTTTGCGCAGCCTCTGCGCAGCTTATTTTACGGTGTCTCCAGGGACTTTTGACACATATTATAGGGGTCGCTGCCGCGACCCCTATGATACAAACGCTTATTAACAATGTTATATATATCCGTCCGTCGGCGCATTGTTGACTAACAGCGGTTTAACAGTTTCCTAAGGAGAAAAGTTGACAATGTTGACCATGGTTGGGATATCCATGTGACGTCAATAACGCTACTTATTAGTCTTAACTCCTGGGTAGAAATATATATATATATCCGTTAGAATTCCGCAATGGATGCATGCATTATTGTTTTTTACGGCATGCCAATATGAGTCTATTTGGCATGCACTCATATTGGTGCGTGTACAAACTTGTCTTCTGCACTTTCCAACCTCACCAGACTCATATTAGCATTTTACATGTTCCATGTTGACTCATATTCCTTTCTTTGCTCTTTAGGAGCATTTTTATTTCTTGTTTATCCACTTTTTACATGTCGTTGACATAAAAGCGTTCAAGAATCATTAAGCATTATATATGCATTAAATACTCTGACTCACGTGTGTGGTTCTATGGCAAATTGGCTCAGTTCCACCCTGACACCCCTCACACCACACCGCTCCACAGCAAGTTAGGGTAAGTGGTTCTATGATAGAAGCTTAGTTTTCCTCCCACCCCTACCCCACCACAGCACTCTACAGCCACTGTGAGCATGCGCTTTTACGAGAAAAGTTGCTCAGCTCACATGGGGCTTTCATTTGGTACCAAATTTGTGACCACTTTTGAACATTTTCATTTTCGACCCAAAATCGCCTAAGACCCCATCCATACCCCAGCACCTGTGTTTTTTTTGCGAAAAAAACTGCGAAATTCCGCACTTTTTTTGAAAATTCCGCAACTTTTTTCGGAGCTCTGCGTAAAGTTCCGCAAAAATTTTTGGCCTTAAGGAAATTTTCAGTTGCCTCAGATGAAAATTAAACGTATTTCACATACTTTTTGAAGCAAATTTTCAAAAAAATTTCGCGCCTTCGGCGCGTATTTCTATCCGTAGACACCTTTGAATCTTACCCGAGTTAGAATGCCTAGTGACAGCTATGCAATGAAGTTCTTTTAGCGATGAAAAATTTGCCAAAGCAAATTTTTTAACAATTTTTGCCTTTTAGCAGTTTGCTTATATTTTAGGATTTTACTGCCTGCCGAAACTAAACTTTTGAGAGTTTCCACTAAGGATTTCCCTCTAGTTTACAAAATTTTCTCGGCTTCTGGGGGCTCCGCCCCCAGACCCCCGCGTGTCTCTTCACTATTAATTTTTATGTATACATATTTATTTATATTTATATATACACATGCTTCGGCTTTAGAAAAATAGTTATTTCTTGGTTAATACTATGCGTTAAATGTTAAAAATGTGTTTAAATACACCCAAATTACTAAAATTCATTAGTTATCTTTAAAAAACTAAAAAATAAGAATTTCGCAATTTTTTGCGAAATTCCGCAAAAAATTTTGGAGGACTGCGTAAAAGTTCGCAAAAAGTTTCGACGAAAAAAAAAACACAGCCCAGCACAGCACTCTATAGCCACTCTGAGCATGCACTTTTATGAGAAAAGGTGCTCAGCTCACTTGTGGCTTTCATTTGGTACCAAATTTGACCACTTTTGAAAATTTTCATTTTCGACCCAAAATCGGCTAAGACCCCACCTCTACCCCAGCACAGCACTCTACAGCCACTTTGAGCATGCACTTTTATGACAAAAGTTGCTCAGCTCACTTGTGGCTTTCATATGGTACCAAATTTGACCACTTTTGAAAATTTTCATTTTCGACCCAAAATCGGCTAAGACCCCACCTCTACCAAAGCACAGCACTCTACAGCCACTTTGAGCATGCACTGTTATGACAAAAGTTGCTCAGCTCGCATAGGGCTTTCATTTGATACAAAATTTGACCACTTTTGAAAAATTTTAGTTTTGACCCAAAATCGCCTAAGTCCCCACCCCACCTCACCACAGCACTCTACAGCCACTTTGAGCATGCAGTTCTATGACAAAAGTTGCTCAGTTCGCTTAGGGCTTTCATTTGATACAAAATTTGACCACTTTTGAAAAATTTTAGTTTTGACCCAAAATCGCCTAAGTCCCCACCCCACCCCACCACAGCACTCTACAGCCACTTTGAGCATGCACTTTTATGACAAAAGTTGCTCAGCTCGCTTAGGGCTTTCATTTGATACCAAATCTGACCACTTTTGAAAATTTTCATTTTTGACCACATGACCTCCCACCTACCTGACGCTCCAGATGGCAAAGTGGAACCAGCTCAGCAAGATGGGTGGGTCCGACGGCAAAAAAGATGCCAGGAATGAGCTGGGCGCACCAGAAAATCCCTATAGACAAATTTTTGAGAGGCTAAGTACAGTCCTATATGGTGTTCCCGAAAGTCGGTACTGACCAGACCCTCCAGACGGCAAATTGGAACCAGCCCAGCAAGATGGGTGGGTCAGACGGCAAAATGGAGACCGGGAATAAGCTGGGCGCACCAGAAAACCCCTATAGACAAAGTTTTGAGAGGCCAAGTAAAGCCTACTATGGACCTCCCGGAAGCGGTTACCGACCTGACCCCTCAGACGGTCAAGTGGAACCAGCCCAGCAAATTGGGTGAATCGGGCAGCAACACTGATAGCGGGAATCGATTCTCCGTCCCTAAAAACCTTTATATGCAAGATTTGAGAAGTCTATCTTGAAAAATAAGCGAAAAAACTAAGTTCAAAGTCGGACCCAACATTCACCAACTTTGGCGGGCCACTGTGGCGCTGTGGCGCAACATATCGAAAATCCGACTTCAAACGTCATAATCCGGATATATGTCCTTATCAACCATATATAATTTGTCTGGTTTGTATTTGCACAAAGAGCTGGAAAGAAGCTAATCCCAGGCATACTTTTGGCCATTTCGACGTTCTGAGCCGACTTTGTGGCGCCACTGTGGCGCTGCGGCGACCACATATATCGAAAGTCGGTAACCTATATATATTGATGATATACCGCAATAGGTGTCTGAACTTCGCTACATTCTGTGAAAGAGGCTACAAAATGGTGACATACGAGGGTAAAACGGAGACACCGGAAAAAAAACATCGCCGGCATAACTGCCGGCGGGTGCAACTTTTTAACGGTAAGTGTTAGAGGGATGAAATTTTCCAATTATACTAAACTCGACACGGACTTTCTGTTGCGCACAAAATTTGCGCAGGATTTGCGCAGGAATCTGCGCAGCCTCTGCGCAGCGCCTCTGAAGGCAGTCATTGGGGCGTTTTGACTCATATTATAGGGGTCGCTACCGCGACCCCTATGATATATAATATATATATATATATATATATATATATATATATATATATATATATATATATATATATATATATAGTGGGAACTCAAAATCATGATACAGGAGACGAAAGGACATGCAAGATACACAAATCCATACGCACGTGCATAATACGTAGACCAGTACTATTGCGAGGCCGGTATCTATTTCAAGTAGAGATGAGCACGGGCCGGATTTTTTCGACCCGGCCCGGCCCGCTCCAAGATCTGGCTTGGCCCGGCCCGCTGGCTAAATTTTTCGGCCCCGCCCGCAAGCGGACAAAATTCGGCCCAGCCCGTCCCGTCCCGCCAAAAGAAAATTTGCAAAATTTTACTAACAACATGATTTCAAAAGCTTCAGTGTATGATGGAAACGCTAAGTTATGCTATGAAATGCTAAATTTTGCTGGAAAACAACCAGAATGAATAGATACTTAAGTAATTTCCGTGATTACACAGCATTTTCTAGAGGCGATCCGGCCGTTTCGGCCCGCTCCGGCCCGCAGTTCAAAAATTTCTCGGCCCGGCCCGGCCCGTTTACCAATGGATGTCGGCTCGGGCCGACGGGCCAAAATACTCATCTCTAATTTCAGGGTCGAAACCAGAAAAACCAGGATCCGAAACCGCTATGGGCACCGATACTGCAGCCTATATACGTAAGGAATTGGGACGGGTTCTAAACAAACGCTTTCAAACTTTTTTCCAAAAGTTTTTGAAAATCAACAGAAAAACAATTTATATTTGTATTGTATGATATTTGTATTTTGACAATTTATATTATTGCAGTGCAGATTCCAAATCACAAAAAGGCTGATTCTGTTTAGTTACATAAAACTTTAGTATATAAAACGATCGCCAAAATTTAGCACATCCCGGCCCGCCGCATCCTCCTTACGGTATAGCAATTATATAATTGTCATGTTCACTCAAATACTTCGGAAATTTGACGGTCCTTGTCAGCTGCTCTAAGCCCGGTTTATACCTGTCCGTTTGTCCGGTTCTGGTTGTCCGTTGGCCCGCTCACATAACGGTTCATACATTTCCGTTTTTCCGTTTGTCTGTTTGTCCGTATATAAGCAACAAGTATGAATCATTCATACAAGCAAACCAGTCAAATGGACAAGCGAACAAACAAAAAGCGAGGTATTGAACTGATCTGTGAGTTCAGCAAAACGGACAAACGGAAAAAGGAAATTCGGAGAAACGGAAAATAGGTATGAACCAGGCCATAAACTAAGCTAAGCTAGCTAAAGAGTGCTCAAAAATTCAATATCAGCACTGAAATAAACCATTTTAGACCAAACGTTCCTGAGAAGTCGGAGTTTTGAACGATTTGACTAAAGATCCTCGCCTCAGGTATGGCAATTTCTGAGCAGCTCAACTCAAAGTGAGTGAAGGGCGGACAGGAGGGATGGAACCTTAAAAGTGAGGTTGAGGGTCCTGTAGAAAAAGGAACTAAACCGTTTGAGCCAATTCCCATCCCAAATATGCGGCATCGTACGAACTTCATATTTGCTTTTTGTGCACATATATACGAGCTCCAAAATTTATTTTTCCTTAGGGCCATACAGAATGACGTTTTTCAGACTTCAGTCGCTTCTTAGCTTACGCAACATGAAACCGCCGCTAGTCACATAAAACTGCCTCTGTTGCATAACCTTTCTCACAAAACAATGACGTAGTCCTCTTTCTTAAAACCTTATCATTCCCATATCATAATGTTAAGCTTATCAGCAGACAGACTAAATGTGGTTGCAATCGAATCTAACGTATATACTTTAATCCTAGCTACTAGCTAGCAACACAAATGCAAACGCACATCTCATGTATTTTACGCATACGAACATAACTAACGCACGTATATTGTATACAGTACGTAAGTATAAATCAAGCAATTCTTTCTGTACAATTTTTGCAGTCGCAGCGCACGCACGCTTACGTTTGCAGTAAAAGAGGGGGGGGGAAGGGGCCCAGTGCTAAAACTGCTAGTTTCTAAAACCAGTTCAACTGTATATGCATTACACAAAATCCACTTTTCCACTGCACATGAAAATATTATATAGCTCTTTGCCTCAATTCGTCTTGTAAAATAAAAATATTGTATGCAGTTCTGGTGGAACTATTCAACATTGCGAAGGAAAGAAGAAAAAAACTGGTTTCTAGCAGCACAAATCTATTCAACACAGTATGAGTGTACTACTCCCCCAGCCCCCCTATTCTAGTATATATACACACAGAATGTATACGTACTACGGGCACTAGACACCAACAAGCACATGTACTTTCTGAAAAATTTTTTGGCAGAAACTTCACTCACACAGCTCTGCGCCAATTGCAATTTACGTACGCTAGTTGATAAAAAAAGTTGCCAATTGCTGTTTGCAATAATGCAGATATTGCAGCAACCGAAAAAACGCATCGCTTGCACTTGCATATAGTCATGTTTTGCATTCTGACAACTAAAGTGATTGCAAATTTTGCATTTTAGACGCCGCGTGCGCAGAACGTGAAGCAAACCAGCTTATGCAGGATTCGCACGTTCCATCAAAGAAAAAACAAAAGTTAAGGACAGATTGTTATTGTTTACTATACGCGCTGCAGTTTCGCTTGGACTGTCTCCTCGCAAGGATATTATGCGGAACTAAAAAACAACTTTCAGTGCCTGCATAAAGAAGATACATCAGTTATGCATCATAACTGCTTACGACAGCAGGTGCTGAAGTGACAATTTTATTTCTCACATATTCCAAGAACACTGACTACCTAGAAACTTCCGCGTTTTTTCAATTACTACAAAGTTCGCCGCTTGTCATTGAGACTTGAGGGTAGATAAAACGCCTACAGGGCAATATACGTAGGCTAAGCTGGCTCAGTACACCTTATTAGCTACTAGCTCAGGTCTACACTCGTCTTAAGCTAATGTCAAAAGTTAACTAGGACATATATTATCAAGAGTAATTTATGCAATATATAGTCCAGCTAGATTTTCTATACGGAATCAGAGCTTGAACTCATCGTTTAGCTAATAAACTTCAGAGGAGCTACCTCCTACAATATATAAGTAGAATTATTTTCATTTTGCTACATATATACCCTATGAAGCTGAAAGTGTACAAGCCTTACGACATGACCCAAACTATGACCAAATCTTACTGTTGCTACAACTATTCCCATTTAGAATTGGAATCAATAACAACAGCCAAGGGTTGTCAGAAAAAACCACTTTAATTATGACGTAGAATGCAAAAATAAGTTATATACAATGTCACTGATTTTATACAATGGGCAAAGCTTAAACACACAAAGCAAGACAGCACTGTATTTAGCTCAATAGCACAGAAAAATGATACCTCCGGACCAGCTCAATTGAATTAGCAAAGAAAACATATGGGATTCCGTCACTTAAAATATAAGTACGAACACAACATAGAAAACAAGTAAAAAAACCTGGAAACATCTGATTGTACACAGCAAATATGGAGACAGAAATTGGTACAGTGTGAAATCTGATTTACATAAATAAAAAACTGTAAACAAAGTTCAGTACATACTTCAAGGAAATACAAAGGGAAGGACGCCCGAGAAATTAACGACTACCCAAAATATGTAAAACTGCATGTCGCCAATTAATTTATACGTCTGAAATTTTGCAAAAAAATAGAACGTGACAAATAATTTGTACTAAGCACAAAATTTCTTCTAAAATGGAATAAACACTCACACCGCCTTTAAAATTGTCAACATACAACTAGCGGCATTCCACGAATCAACATGAGAGTTTCGTTCTAACAAGTCAAATAAAAAACAAAGCAAGCACATACAACAAAAAAATTAAAGTAACAGTATATACACACACATATAATATCCAAAACACACGAAACAGTACATAAAGAAAGCAATAATAGCATTCATTATAGCACTCAAGAAAACACACAGAACATCAAGCAAAGCGAAATGCTTCAGCCAAATTAGCAGCAGCCATAGTCATAGAAAATATTAACACAACTGAGAGCAACATAACCATTAAAAATTATTGCGGCAAGCACTTATGGTATTGCAGCAAACAGAAATAAATAAAATCAGACTAACTGTACCCTAATCAGTACATGCATTTATTATATTAAACATATTATATTTCCAACTTAAATGTTCCCTGAAGGAAAGCTACTGTCTGAAAAAAATCGAAGTTGGTAGATTCTCAGTTAACTGGCTTTTTCCTACAGGGGCGGGGGGAGGAGAGGGGGGCGACCCCTCCAAAACTCCCCCCAGACTTTGCCCCCCCTCCAGGATTCGGGCCTTTCCCCCCCAGAACTCTAAAGTGCCCGGAAAAATAGGGTTTTGAGAGTAAATTTTGAAAAATTTTCCGGCTGCGCCGGATTTTTAAGCCTTTGCAGCACTAATCGCTATTCTAAGCTTAAATTTAGGTTAAAAATAGTTAGTTTTTTTAGCTCAGCAGCAAAAAATAGCTTTTATAAGCATTTTTTTGAAACCCTCCCAGAAATCCGTGCCCTCCCAAACTTCCCTCCTCCCAGAAATTTTAGCCTAGGAAAAAGCCAAGTTAACAAAGAATGGCAACCGAAATGTCCTGAAACTAGACGTGTATACTGGATGATACTAAAGATACAGGCACAGTTATGAGATCGTCATGTATACAAGAAACAGTCCCAAGAAAAACATGGAGTTGGCAACAAGCAGCCTTTTGCCTTACTACTACAGGAACCGACTAACAGTACGCAACACTACGTATCAAAGAAGACTCGCTAAATGCAATTCGTAATTTAACAAGAATGTATATATATATATGTACCTAATGAAAACAAAGCAGGAAGGCATACCACAAATTACGCAATTAAATTCGTTCTATAACTGAGGCATAATTATGTAAGTACATACACGTACGTACTGTACATTACAAGGCTCTGGCTTATTTTTAGGCAAAAATTTATGGGGGGGCTTCATGGGCCCCCCCCATCGATGGGGGTGGCTGACCCAAAATGGGGGGGGCATATTTTGTAAAAAATTTTCGAATTTTTGCGGGTTTTTCGTGTAAAAATGTGTAAAAATCGCTAAAAAATGAATAATTTTAAGTGGTTTCTAGGCTAAAATAGTGAAAATTTCGTTAAAAATACGGCGAAGCCGGAAAAATTTTTGAAAATTTAGGGTAAAAACGGTAAAATTTGGCAATTTTTGGGGTTATGGGGGGAGGTCGGAATTTATGGGGGGGCATTTCATGGGGGGGGGGCTCCTCGAATGGGGGGGGGAGGTCGCCGAATGGGGGGCGCCCCCCACCCCCCCCCCAGTAAAAATAAGCCAGCAAGGACAAGTTAAATTTTAAAAAAACACCATATTATATTTATCCCCTCAAGGCAACAACACTAGGACCATAAGAAAGGTACAGCGCTAGCACTCGAAAATAGCCACAGTAAACAACAAGGCTGTGTTTTTTTTTCGTCGAAACTTTTTGCGAACTTTTACGCAGTCCTCCAAAATTTTTTGCGGAATTTCGCAAAAAATTGCGAAATTCTTATTTTTTAGTTTTTTAAGGATAACTAACGAATTTTAGTAATTTGGGTGTATTTAAACACATTTTTACCATTTAAGGCATAGTATTAACCAAGAAATAACTTTTTCTAAAGCTGAAGCATGTGTATATATATATAACTTATATAATATAAGTATAAATAAATATGTATATACATAAAAATTAATAGTGAAGAGACACGCGGGGGTCTGGGGGCGGAGCCCCCAGAAGCAGAGAAAATTTTGTAAACCAGAGGAAAATCCTTAGTGGAAAAATTAGGAAAATACATACTTAGTAGAAAAAATAAAGTTTAGTTTCGGCAGGCAGTAAAATCCTAAAATATATATAAGCAAACTGCTAAAAGGCAAGAATTGTTAAAAAATATGCTTTGGCAAATTTTTTATCGCTAAAAGAACTTCATTGCATAGCTGTCACTATGCATTCTAACTCGGCTAAGATTAAAAGGTGTCTACGTATAGAAATACGCGCCGAAGGCGCGAAATTTTTTTGAAAATTTGCTTCAAAAAGTATGTGAAATACGTTTAATTTTCATCTGAGACAACTGAAAATTTCTACTCAAGGCCAAAAATTTTTGCGGAACTTTACGCAGAGCTCCGAAAAAAGTTGCGGAATTTTCAAAAAAAGTGCGGAATTTCGCAGTTTTTTTCGCAAAAAAAAACACAGCAACAAGGATACATAATTATCCGCCAACTTCCCCCCCAAAGGCAAGGATTCTCCGACGGAAGAATTTCTGACCCGAAACCAGGTATATATATAGCAGAAGAAAGGGAACCACTGTTTTGGACTTTCGTATTTTACTTTTATTATAGGGATGCTTTTTCACAAATTCTTACTGGAGGTGATGGAAAATCAGTATCTACGATTTCTCTGAGGATCGCTTTATCTTCACGGGCCCGTGTTGGCTATTACGTAAGCACGAATATCAACAGAAAAGTCAAGTACAGTTTTTTCAAAAAATGAAAACGCAAAATAGGTAACAACATGAATGTAAATAAATACAAAATCACAACCCAATCTCAATAGAAAGGTCAAACTTAAGAAGGCGATCCAAGATGGTCAATTAATGTAAACAACGCTACGCATACGTAAATAACACATTACACAATAATCATATAATAACTGCAACAAAGAAAACAATGCTAGAATACCTAATTTTAAGAAACAATTTTGTCATGCAAAAATAAGGCTTCGATCTTCCAACTTTTAAAAGGAATTCAAAAAATGGTGAAGAAAGTTTTGTGTATAATAAATAATAAATCAAAGCGCAGCGCACGTCACATAATGAAAACTAGGAACAGCTTAATATACCTATAAGCAAATAGAAGTCTTGAAAAGTTTAATAAGAAATTGGCAGCAAACAAAGGACTAGCCATAACAAGTGTACAGTCTAGCACAAAAATATTTAATGTACACAGATGCCATTTTCATAGAAGTGTATATTACCTACCTATCGCTAGGGCTCCTCACCCCTCAAATGGGTTCCAATCAATTCGAAAAGTTTCTGTTCAATTTAGACGAGTCTCCAAATGTTTTTAAAATTTCTTTTAAAATCTAAATTAAATTAAGTATATATATACATATATATATATATATTGTGTGTCTCATCTGCTCATTATTGAACACAGATAGGCGACTAGTATCCCCCTCCCTCTCCCAATGACTTTTCTGTGCAAAACTCCTGAGCTTTCAAAATAGCAATTATACGTTATGTATATATATATATATATATATATATATATATATATATATATATATATATATATATATCTACTCGACAACGTAACAAGAAAATAACAAGTAGAAATAGTTCAACAAGAAAACAGTGTCAGTTCACGTGAAGAGGCAAATTCCAGCTGTCAGAAATTGAAATCGAGAAATCACCAGCAGCTTCAGACTATCGACAACAAGACAACCTAAAATATCAAAAATGCGCAAAATATATAGCGCGGCGGGAAATAAAAACCCAAATTTTCGAATTTTCGCTGTACCTTTTTTATTAGGCTACAAATCGAAAATCTAACGATAACTACCATGAGGCCTTGCGAAGGGCTTCAAAATGTGCCATAAAACATCTCTCTAGTGCTTACCGTTAATGAGAAATTTCCGATGAAACAGATGGGAAAAGAAAACCCAATGCGGGAAAAGAAAACCCATATGCGGGAAAAGAAAACCCATTCTGAATTTTTTGCTAGACGGGTGTCAGAACTATTTTGACTGCACCATTCGAAAGAGCGGGTTGTTTTTAGTACGTCTGCATCGAAAAATATCAAAATTTGTACGAAAATGTAAGCTAAATTAATTTTTCAAAATTTTGTATGTTTAACACGTAAAGATAGGCAAATTTTGGTAAATTTTTATATTTGCTTATTTTCTGCAGTTTGAACATTCTGTCGTATAGAAAACAAGCTTTTACTGTATTTTGAGCGAAACTAGACCATTTTAACGCAAAACAATAAGCAAATTTGGTCAAAATTGCAAATTTGGCTTGAAATTACACCATGCCACAATTTGATCATCTGGGCTGCACATAACGGAATGATGCCAGGTAAAGCCTCCACCAATTTAATCTGGAGGCTCTATTAAACAAATATAAGTGTTCATATGACCTTTGTTGCTAATGGTTTTAAAAATATTCCATTTTGAAAATTGGGTTTTCTTTTCCCGCATGTGGGTTTTCTTTTCCCGCCGAATGAAGGTAACCTCCAGGTCGCACTACAGGCACCAGAACCAAACAGCATATGCCGTCGTGAAGTTTAAGACATATCCTCTGTGAAACTGTAATCCGTTTTGGGCTAGGTATTTTCAGTAGTTCAGGGTGACACACCAAAGTTGACCCTGTCTGACGCCCATGTTGGGACCAAAAATTTCAAAATTTTAAAAGTCCCATAAAATTTGCTGAGAAGCACCGGAGACTACAAAAATACACCCCCTAGGGTAGTTTTGGACGCTCTTTAAGATAGGCTATCAAAATCTGATCTAGCTCATATGGCTGTCTCACACTGCCGATGGGTTTTCTTTTCCCGCATTTCTGAATGGGTTTTCTTTTCCCGCCGCGCTATATATAAGCACTGTGTAACATTATTTACGTAATCACAAAATACCTGGCTTATTTTTACTGGGATGGAGGCTCCACCCAGCGACCTCCCCCCTCAATTCGAGGACCCTCCATGAATTCCGACCTCCCGACCATAATCCCAAAAATTGACAAATTTTACCTTTTACAATAAATCTTTCAAAATTCTCCGGCTCCGCCGGTTTTTTAACGAAATTTTCACTGTTTTAGCCTGAAAACCACTTAAATTAGTCATGTATATATTAGCTATTTCTAGCAGTTTTTACACAACAAACCCGCAAAATGTCGGAAAAATTTTTCCAAAGACTATGCGCCCCCCCTCGTTCTGGGTGAGCCCCCAACAAAGTCTGGCCTAAAAATAAGCCAGAAATAAACATATTCAAAAAATACGAACACAACAGGTTTTCCCACTCACCAGAAGAAGAAGGTGTCCCTTACAGTTTTTGGTTGAGATTTAAAAAATTTCCATAACAGCGGAGCGCTCGCTATATAAAAATGGAGGGAGACATGCCTTTGTTGACTGACATTTTTCAAATTTTCAAACTGCAATTTCTCCAGCTACGTACAGAGCTGTGCAAAAATGTGCAAAAATTGTGCAAAATTCCTGTATGTTAATTATGCACAGTCCTGTCATATGTGTAATGCTACACTATCCTAGGTTCAAACCCCATTCGGCAACCGCTTCGTCCCCCCCCCCCACAGACCACTTGTTGCAACATTTTGTCGTTACCTCCTACGAGGGAGTGTTGGGTGCAGTACTCAAAAGTACTCAAAAATGGACACACATACGGGTTTGCTTCTGATCCCACCCCATCTACGCTAGAGACTTGGAACGTCGAAAGACGTTGTGCTCCCCTGCTACACGCATGAGCAGTTAATGGATGTCTTACTACCGGAGCCGAAAGGCCAAGATGGTGTCTGCTCCAGCTTCCCATTGTGGTGACAGCTTCCAGGCGACGTAGCGAGAGTCATACTAGCTATGACTGATGGGGAGAAGCAAAGAAACGCATATAATGGGAAGACCATTGACGCGCCCGAAGAGAAGAAGAAGAGAAGACATTTTGTCGTTTATATATATGTTTAAAAACTTAAGAAAAGTCGCTTAAAAGCTACCCGAAATCACGTGCTGTTTAAGGTGCTGGTATCGCTTTGTGTAAATTTGACCCTATAGGCTTTAATTCTTTATGAAAGTGGATGAAACTTTCCAAATATACTATTTCGGTGCTCTTTAACATTCTGGGACCA
This sequence comes from Trissonchulus latispiculum, assembly GCA_030248195.1. Lineage (NCBI taxonomy): Eukaryota > Metazoa > Nematoda > Enoplea > Enoplida > Ironidae > Trissonchulus > Trissonchulus latispiculum. The sequence goes on along the minus strand of JASAND010017302.1, from coordinate 12,423 downwards.
GTCCCGCATTTTTAGGTGCAAAGATAAGAAATTTTTGGATTTTGCCATTATTCTCTTAGCACATAGTCGAGACACCAGATTGGTTGGTATGGCTGGAAAGAGGGCACCAAAATGAACATTTTTGCTTTTACAACATTTGAGCTATCTCTAGTGGTTAAGTCAGTATATATAAGCAAAAAACGATTTTTGGGGTCCAAAAATGGCCGTTTCGAGAAAATCAGTTTTTTCAAAATGACTGCCAAATCGTACGGACAATTTTGGTTTATTTATACTCGATCGATACACAGTCTCATTGCACATTTTATCAATACCTATTAGCCGGAGTTCGTTGCTCTAAGCTAGAGATTTGGCCGAAAAACCATTTTGGCAAAACTGCGATTATTTTGTTTTGAACATCGATTTCTCAAAAACTACCCAATGGATACGCGTGATTTTTGGCAGAATGAGAGTTCGCACTATTGCGGAGGGACATTTTTCTTGGTTTGAGCTAAAACATCTCCAGTTGCGAGAAAACTCAATGCAAAGTTGCGAAATTTTGTGTCACCGCACATTTAATGGATTTTCTTGACCGTTAAGACCTGCTGAGCCAAATCCCAAAAAATGTCCCTCGGCCCACATGTCCTTTATAGGTCGGCGCAAGAAAAAATTATGGCCGAACCCACAGTTTTGAGAAATCGATGTTCAAAAATTTTTGGTCAATATTCAGTCGGTCAGATATCAGTATGTCAGAAAATTTTCTCTATTTTGCGGATTTTTACTAGTTTCGTACTTTCATGAGAATCTACAGATTATAAGCTTTAAAATGATGTATAAAGCTCTTTCCAATTCGCAAAATTGCGAAAGTTAGGGCGTTTCAAAAACTACCCACAAAAGCACTGCACAAAACGATACCAGCACCTTAAGAAGGAATAGTGAAAAATTAAAAACATTCCAGCGAAGGAAGAAAATGACGTTTAAGCGACTTTTACCTACGTTGACCCTGGGCGAGGAACAACAGGCGCCATAGGCCGGGGTTTTTACAGGGCCCGCCCACTCGACGTATGCTAATATTTTATACACAGCAACCTCGATGGTATGGGAGGGTGGTACTTCTATCAAAAGGCGAAAAAGCAATTTAGACGACTTTCAGACAAATTTCAAGTTGAGAAAAATTTCAAAGACCAAATCGCAATCCTGATTTTGAGGACCATCTACAAAAATCGATCCAGATCAACATCGGTATATATCGGACGGAATATATAGGCAAATGTTCGGATATATATATATATATATATATATATATATATATATATATATATATATAAATATTCGGAGCCCACCATCACCAATGACTACATAATGATAGCTTAAAAAATTAAAGAAACCCTTACTCAGCTGCAAAACTCACATCATTTGAATAAATATACATCCTTCCGTCAATCCTTTCTCATCTAGTCATGAATAGCACAGTGCTTCCAGTCCAGACTGCCAGGCACCATGGCAGCAGGTGGGGGCGAGGAGGGCGGGGTCCCGTCTAGGCTGGCTCCCAGCTGTGACGTCAGACCACAGGAAGAGGGGACGGCCACCAGACAGGGAGGCGCCAAAGCAGCCGCAAGGCAAGACTCCGTCGGATCATGATCAGAGGAGGCAGTCGCAGACCCTGCGGCGCCGCCGCCCTCACCACAATTCTGTATGTAGAAGGAGCGTAGGAGTTCCTCACGAAATCTGGCAATCTGTTGAACGCCGGTGGATGCCGACTGAAGGGGTGGAGATGGCGAAGGACTCGAAGTCGAAAATAGGAGGCTCGAACAGCTAAGCGAAGTCGAAGAAGTCGTCGAAGAAGCCACAGGGGTCGGTGAGTCTACCCTCGTCGTGGAGGAGGCTGTGGTCATGGCTTCTGAGGCCAGCTCAGAAACAGCCGCATTGGTCGATAAATCATCAAGAGTTGGTGGGCTGGCGCCCTCCGTCGAATGGGCAGAAAAATTCTGAGCAGTAGAACCAAGAGAGGAGGGTGCCGTCAGGGGTGCCACCACAGGAGGAGAAGGACCCGGACCGCCGCTGCCACCGAACGTGGAGGGCCCAGAGGGTGGCCAGGTAAGCAGTTTACGAACAGAGGGACCGGAGGAAAGGAGCGGTCCAGATCTGGACGATGCAGGGCCACTGCCCCAATAATCTCCAGAATAGGAGGAGGAGGAAAATTTAGAACAATGAAAGTCTGACTGGAAATTGTGATGATGCTGGTCATAGTCTCCCCAGGCAGTACTGATGGAGAGACCACACATGGGGGTGGTGGGAGTGGTGGTCATCAGATTGGACGACAGGGTGCCACTGCTGTGGTCAGAATCCTCCATCACCAGGCTACAGGAGGAAAGAGTCACATAGTCTGGCGGAGAAGAAGAAGAAGAAGAGTATGGAATCGTTGTGGATGGGGTCGTGGGTGAGAACAAGGCGGAATTCGCTGCTGCGGTGGTGGTCTGAGGCTGGGAGAGAGCAGAGTGACCAGACTGTGGTCTGGCGGCCGGCTGAAGCAAAGTGAACTGGGAGGATCCTTCAGTGATCAACAGATTGGGCCCTCCCGGCGACGAAATTCCCTGATCTGAGATATGACTCGAAGAGGAATCGTTGCCAGGGCTGGACTCAGCGGTCCCCTCTAGCTCCAGGGTAGGGGGTTCCAAATGTCTAAACAGATACTCATGATGATGCGCCCCGGTGCCACATTGCTCCGCTGTGGACAATTCCATGGCCATGAGAGAGCCAGGACTGGAACCACCAGAAGAGTAGCTGTCTCCTTCACCAACCGACGAAGGGAACAGATGGTGATAGTGGGAGGAGTGGTAGAGATCAGTACTCTGCTCTGAACAGGTGGTGTTCAGTAGGATCTCTGGTTCCCGTTCACACTCCTCATCAGTATCATCGTCATCATCATCATCATAATCCTGTTCCACTTCCGCATCCAAACAACAGTGCTGCTGGCCATTGGGAGGGTTAGTATCCACCAGGAGTTGAGGCTCTCCAGTGACACCCTGACCACCGGAAGGCGGCTGTTCATCCTCCAGCTGCATGGATCGAACCAGATTAACAATTAGGACCGACTTGCGCAGATTACTGTTCACCGCAGAATTGTTCAGTTTCGAGAGGGACATTTCCCGCAGATTTCGAACACCACCCCCGGTTCCAGCGGAACCGGCCGGGGCAGAATCATCAGTAGTCATCCTCGAATCGTCTTCCACCGATGTATCGAGCATCCCTATGGCAAGATCACCCTGGGAGGGCAAGGAACCGCTGGCACAAGTCGAGCCTAGATCAGCAGAACCCAGAGTCTGAGATGCTGACGGGGAGTCAGTGGAGCTAGCATCCACTGCCGGCAGGAACTCGGAGATTCGCTCATCGATTACAGTGGACCCTTCACAAGAGTTAAGTGACACTACTTCGGAAGAATCGATGTCTGCGTCTGCACCAGCATCGCCGCCGCCACAGAAAACGTCCGCCAAATGAATGTCTTCCAGGTCTTGACTGAGACCAGTCTCTGCCGTAGCTGCTGTCGCCACAGTGGTGGTTGAGCTGCTGGAAGTGGAGGGTAGGTCGATGCCGTCAAACGATGCAGTACTCTCAGTGAAGGAGATCTCTGCAAACGAAGAGACGTAGGAATCCAGACGACGCTGTTTGATTCGATCCCCAGGATGAATCACAGGGTCACCGGAACGGGGATCAGGATCAGGATCAGAAATCAGGTCCTGATCAGGTCCACGAGATCCATCAGAGTAGCAGTCGTGGAGGTGGGAGTGAGAGGGGGTAGATTCCGTCTCGACCAGGTGTCGTTTAGGACAGCGACGCTCCGAGGGCAATTCACGCATTTACGGATTTGGAATAGAATAAGAAAATACAAAATATCAGCACACACAGACGTGACGCTTGAAACACGTAAGGCAATTATGTAGGTCGTTAAGCACACCACGTTAATATATATAAAACAGCGTTGAAGAAGGAAGTTAGGAAAAAGGATAGCAGCACATCTCTTTGCGACACATCGTCCTATGAAGAAATATGAAAATAAGAAAACAAAAGCATACATAGGAACAGGGATATATTCACTTTTGGAGGTCGGGCGGATCTTTGGAAGGTCAAAGGGGGCTGGCATTTTTTTAGTGGGAGGGGGGTGGGGCCCCCGTCCACTTTTAGTAGCCCCCCACTTTTTTGGGGGTCGCCCAAAAGTGTCGAAAAATTAAGTTTTTAAGGTCAAAATTTCAAACATTTTCTGAATTTTTAGCTAATTTATGGACTTATAAGCTAATTTTAAGCTTAAAAACAGAGATTATTTGTGTTTTTACCTAAAAATGCAAATTTTTCGTTAAAAATTTTGGTATTTTATACCTTGGACTCGCCCCCCCCACTTTTCGGAAGCCCCCCCCCCCCCCACTTCCCACTCCCTAGGGGGGGGGGGGCGAAGCCCCCCCCCCACTTTCAAAACCAAAAAATGCCAAAAAGGGGGGGAGGTTGGGTTCATACTAGAGACTTTGCCTTAAGGTAAGCTCTTTGGAAGAGACGTGGGCAAGACAAGACATTTTGGGGAGGAGGCGATTTTTGGAACATTTTCTGAAAATTGCGCTATTTTATGCTCTGTATATATATATATATCAGTGGCGCACCCAGAGTTTTCTGACAGGGGGGGCGGCAACAATGTTGAATTTTTTTTAAAATTTATTTCTACACATGTTTTCGTGCTTTGAGAATAAGCCTGTAGTAGTTGGTTTTATTGGCTGAGGTAGTTAAATAGAATTAATCGTTCTCAGAAATGCGAAAGCAGGGGGTCTGGGGGGCGCAGCCCCCCAGAAGTTGAGAATTTTTGCATTCTAGACCTGAAAACAATTTTTTCTGACCACTTTTTGTTGTTTCAAAGGCTGAAAATTGTCTTCTGGCTGCCACCCTAGTTTCACCGGATATATACGGTTATACGTATATAACTCAAACTGATAAAACTCTAAACTAGGCAACGCAAATCGCAACGTAGCTATGATAAGATAAAGTGGGAAGACGCATGGGTCTGGGGGCGACAGCCCCCAGGTAAAAGCTAGAGCTCTTTTTAAAAAGCTTCACCTGTTTGAAAAATTTTTTCGAGCCATGATGTGGTTAGCAGAAGCAAAATTTGACTGAGCTTTTGTGTGTGCATTTTAAATTGCATTCTGTAAAAAATGCGTGCATATCAGGGGATTTTAATGGGTTTTTTGAAAATCGTACCTGCGTAAATTTTGCTTATTTTTATTTTAGAATGCGTATTTTTAATTTCGACTGCGTAAAATAACAAAAATTGCTTCTCAACCTTGTAAAGTTACAAACGCTTTTAGCTTCGAGTTACTGCGTTTTTACGAGTTTTTAAACAACGTTAAGAGCCTTAGCTTCATTTTGCGTTGCATGCTCATCGAACTGCGGTGTCAAAGTATAAATAGCTGGCGAAAAATAGACACGCAGGGGATCTGGGGGCGCAGTCCCCCATAAGTTAAAGAAAATGTTAAACTTCGCAGTAAATTTGTTTTCAAAACTTTGAATTTGAATTTGCTTTGAGAAGTTTAACAGTTAAGTGAATAGTTGCTTAGATACGTATAATGTTCCCTTGAACAGATAATATTTTAGTTTACTATGTCAAATCAAAACAGAAACAAACAGCAACGCATACTATGCATAGTAGTACGCACAGAAGTATAGCAACTGCTGCTGTATACCGAATAATAATTGAAGACCAGCCACCCAACCCCGCCCCATATGCCTGGGGTTTTTTAGGCAAAAATAAGTGGGGGGGGAAGAGTGGGGGGGGACGCCCCCCCCCCCCACTAGTGGGGGGGGAGGTCCAAAAGTGGGGGGGGGAATAAAATGAGCTAAAAATGACAAAAATACAGTATAAATAGCCTGTTTTCCACATACACTGCTATAAGTATGCCTAAAAGTGCTCAAAAATCAAGTTTTAGCACCGAAAAAGGTGATTTTTGATCAAAGATTTCCGGCGCAGCCGGAAAAATTTTGACCAAAAATCCTAAAAATTTGGCAATTTCTGGGCACCTTAGGGTGAGTGGGGGGAAGCCCAAAAAAGTGGGGGGGGAACCCAAAAAGTGGGGGGCGCCCCCCCCCCAGTAAAAAAACCCCAGTATGCTATCCTTAAAACAACCAAAGAATGGTTAATGCGCGCCGAAGGCGCGAAAATTTTTGCATTTTCTGCTTTTCCTCCTTTTCGTTTCTTAATTTTTCTGACCTTCGAAACCTGACAGGGGGGAAGGCCGCCCCCCGCCCCCCCTTGGGTGCGCCCCTGATATATATATATAGGTATATATATGTAATATATGTATAAAGCAGCGGGAAAAACCCAGTCCGAGGTGCGGGAAAAATCGGCTAGATCAGATTTTAAAAGCCAATCTAAAGGAGCGTCCAAAACTGGCTTAGAGGGTGTAGTCTCGTAGCCACCGCTGCTTCTCAGCAATTTCTTGGTCTCAACATGGGGGTCACACAAATAGTTTTATCATTGGGAGGTGAGGAAGATGGCTTATTTCAAGGCCAAAATTTATGGGGGTTGGGCTGTGCTCAAAGTTGTCTCCCATGGCTCACCAAAAATATGGGGGAGGGCATATTTTTTAAAAACAATTGCTAGTTATTATCTTTTTGTGTAAATATTGCCAAAACTCGCTAAAAATAACTAATTTTATGTATTTTATATATATATACATACAGTAGCGTAGGTACGAAAAATTTTCAGGGGGGGCGGTGTTGACCGAAGGCTGGGGGGGGGTAAATTTCATTTTTTGCGCAATAATTGTATGCACGCTACATATGCTGTAACTTTCCCTGTTAATATGTTTTCTAGTTCAGTACATATATATATATATACATAGCTTAATGCTGTTGTAACCGAAAGCGGCACGCAAAAACCCAAAGCGGGGGGTCTGGGGGCGGAGCCCCCCAGAAGTTGAGAAAATTTTTAAATTTTGCCGTTAAAACGCTGCTGAAACATTGAATTCTTTGCATTGTATATTATCAGTTCCCAAACTAAATTTTGTAGTTTAATTTGCTACCTATTTAAATTTTTGACTTCCACAATCCCGTACGAAAACTAAGACTAAGATGCTCCCATTTGGAACAGGGTATTCTAAGCATATCCATTATCCGTCGTTGAAGGCAGATCATGTTTGGAATAATGCAGTTAATAACAGAACTACAAAGCAGGTAAACTAAGGTAAAGTAAAGCAAACTAGCAGAGGTCTAATTATAATAGGTACACCAGTCCAAAACGGGGGTCTGGGGCGCGCACCCCCCAGAAGTTGAGAAAATTTTTAAAGTTCGCCATTAAACGCTATTGAAACATTTAATTCTTTACAATGATTTATCAATTGTCTAACAACATTTCGCACCTTTATATATTTGCTATTTTCTACGTTTACTGTCTTGTCCGAAAACTCAAACTATTAGGATGCTCCCATTAAGAACTGCGTATCCTGATTATATCAACCAATTATGCCGAAGCTGAGATGTTGGGAATAACGCAGATATTTAACAGCAAAACTGCAAAGCAAGTAGTTATATATACAAACATTCGTTAGCATGCTTAATGAAAAATAATAATTTTGATAATGTAAATAGCCAAAATTCGCGCCGAAGGCGCAAAAATTTTTTAATGGTGTAGAAAATGCATCAATGTTGAGCTATTTTGAAGCATTAATGTACAATTTGTGCATGTTTCTAATCACATTAAACGCCCGCGCTCCGCGCGGGCGTAAAATTTTTCATTTGCCCAAATTTTCAGGGGGGCAAAGCCATTATTTCGGGGAGGGCGGCCGCCCGCCCCGCCCGCCCCGTATCTACGCTAGTGTATACATAGGCGTAGATAAGGGGGGGGCGCCCGGGCGGGCGCCCCCCCCCCCGAAGCCCCTTTGCCCCCCCTGAAAATTTTGTCAGCGAAAAATTTTTTAAGGTCGCGCGCAGCGCGAGCTTATCATATTGCGCCGTTTTTTTTGCTGGCGAAGTAGTCTGAAATACAGGTTTAACATTTAATTTCGCGAAAAAATCGCTAGCTCTGAACCAAACTAGAAAACAATTTTGTGCGAAAGTTACTGGAAAAATAGGTTTAAAACATAATAGTATAAAAATTTTATACTGGGGGCTGTGCACCCATACTCCCGCTTGTTTGCGTTCTTACTCATATTGCTAACTGCTATGACAAGTTGATACGTATTGTTTCTGTCTTTAGTCTTGCAGGTGTGGCACTTATAAAGAAAGTGTTCAAAACTAATTCCTCAGGGAGACGAGTCTAAATTAAAAAATGCTACAACTTCTGGGGGGCTCCGCCCCCAGACCCCCCGTGGGTCCTATTTCTTTGCGTTGCGACATTTGGTTTCTCCACAGCGCCGCTTCCACGCGTACCGCGTACAGCTCTCATATGATTTGCTGATCTGAAATATACAGCAAGAAAATGCTTAGAAAAGAATTGTTTTCATGTCTAAAATATCAAAAATTCTCAACTTCTAGAGATTTAAAATCGATTCTGTCAAAAAATTTAAAGTTAAAAGTTTTCAACTTTGGTATTAAAGAATAATATATATATATATATATACGTATATATATATATATAAAGTTTCTCTAGCAGTTCTGAATAAGCAAAATCTGAAAAAGCTTTAATATATAATTAAGCCGTTTCTGGTAAAAATCTGAGAAAATTTCTTAAGTTTACTAATCAAGAATTAAAGCTTCAGCAGCCGTTTTTGGTGACAAACTGAAAAACTAAATTTTATTTTCAAAAATATCGTAAGTTACGATTATTGTGGGTCATGGTGAAAAATTGCTAAATTTCGGGGAGGGGGGAGGGGTTCGGTCCGCGGAGCCCCCCCCCCCGACTTGGCAAAGATCCGCCCACCCCGAAGCAAAGACCTATCTACGCCACTGTATATATATATATATTTAAGCTAAAATGGCTATATAATATAGCCATGGGGGGAAAACCCACCCCCTTTTTTGGGGAAAAAACCCACCCGCCTCCTTGGCCAAGGGTTGGAGCTATGAGCTCCAAAACATAGCAGCAGAAAGCGCTACTCTTTCTTACCTATAGTCAAGCGGGGAAAAAACCCACTTTTCAGATTTTTGGTCAGAACTTTTTACTGGTTTGAGATATTGAAATACTGACTATACAGGCTGCTAGGCCTAGTCGTAAGCTTTCTTATGAGCTATAGAACACCTCTCTAGGGTGCGCCGTTAGTGAGAAAAATTGTCCCAAACTGGCGGAAAAAACCCAATGCGGGAAAAAACCCATATGCGGGAAAACAACCCACCCCGAAAATTTTTTGGCAAGTTGCCAGGAGCATTTCTAACCGTTCTAAATGGAAGAGCGGGTTGTTTTTAGTACAACTGCATCAAAATATATTAGTTATTGTTGAAAAATTGAGGTTACAGTGACTTTTGAAAATTTGGTATATATGTTTAACACATAAACAGAGGCAAATTTTGGAAATTTTTTAAAATTGTTTATTTTCGGCAGTTTAGGCATCCTATCGCATAGAAAACGTGTTTTTCTTGTATTTAGAGCCAAACTAGACCCATTTTAAGGCAAAATTAAGCATTTTTGGCCAAATTGAAATTTTGGCTTGAAATGGCACCATGTCCGATTTTGACCACCTGGACTTCCCATAACAGATCGAACCCAGGTAAAACCTATACCAATTTAATCTATAGGCTCTATTAAACAAATGTATGTATTCGTTTGACCTTTCCTGTCAATGCTTAGAAAAATTTTCCATTTTGAAAAGTGGGGTTTTTTTCCCTCATGTGGGTTTTTTCCCGCCAACTCTAGGTCACCCCCAGGTCGCACCGGAGGGGTTAGAGCAGTGTGGCATATATCATCCTGATGCGCAACAGATGCCCTACACATACATACAATCCGCTTTGGTCTATGTCTTTCCAGTAGTTCAGGGTGGCCCGGCAAAGTTTGCCAAATTTCGGCACTTGGTCGAACCAAAATTTCCAAAAATTTCAAAGTCCCAAAAAATTTTCTGGGAAGCAGGGGGAGCGACAATAATGCACCCTCCAGGGTTATTTTGGATGCTCTTCAAGATAGGCTATTAAAATCCTAGATAGCTCATACCGGTAAGCCCACACTGGTGGTGGGTTTTTGCCGCATTGGCGAGTGGGTTTTTTCCCGCTTGACTATATATGCGTGCAAAGATCAAGTCATTTGGTTCGCTCCTGCTCTTTTTTTTAACATTTTGAAAATGACACCTACTTTTTGGTCCGACCATGCCAAAATTTTGCAAAAGTTTGGACCGATGTAACTTTTGACTGGGTTGGGCTAGAAAAGTTTTGCAAATATCTGCAATCATGGCAAGTCCTCCTCTTTGCACACAGCAAAAATTATATCGTTCCGATGCACCGTTAGTCTGACACATTGCTAAACGTGGCGGGAAAAACCACACTTTGGGGGAAACCACTCAATTTTTTTTGAAAAAATTTTAACCAAACAGGGAAACAATTCGACACTATAGCATGGTATATACTATCGAGAACGCTGCATCATCCTATGACGTCAGATTTGGATAATTTTGCTTCCCTGGCTAGCTAGGGGCCAAAAACCCGGAAAGTGCCATTTCGGTACTGGAGGACCCAGAACAGGTGCAATTGTCGATTTCACCAGCCAATTGAACGTAAAAACCCATTCTATACACGATAGACTAATAAGTTTTATCAAATTACCTAATTAATTATATATATATATAATTGTTTTTAGCATTTTTCAAAAATTGCCCTATGTTTTATTATGTGTTAAACTTTATGAAACCTGTCCGTTTAATGCTGCATTTTCAATGGCACATGAAATCTCAAAAAAGGAACCTAGACCGGGTTTTTGCTAAAAAAGCTAGCTAACTAGCTAACTAGCCAAAAAAGAGTTGAATATTTGAGACCTGTGAGGGGTGGGTTTCCCTCCCCCCCTACTTTTTGCATTATACCAGACTAACGCTATAGAAGTCGGGGAAAAAACCAACCCGCACCGAACTTTCGGCTCCCCCCACCGAACCCCCCCAAAGATTTTTGGACCCAAAAAGTTAGCAAAATTTGGTCGAAAAATGGTCATTTTTTGAAAATTTTTTCTAAAATTTTGACCTAAAATCGCTTTAAAACCTGGCATTTTTTAGTGGGGGTGGGGTGGGCCCCCCACTTCTCGGTTCCCCCCTCCACTTTTCGGAGCCCCCCCACTTTTCGGCAAGCCCCTACCCACTTTTTGGGGGTCGTCAAAAAGTGTCAAAAAATTTTAGTTTTTGAGGTCAAATTTTCAAAAATTTTCTCAATTTTTAGCTAATTTATGGACTTGTAAGCTCATTTTAAGCTTAAAAACAGCGATTTTTCGCGTTTTTAGCTTAAAAACAGGGGCGGATCCAGGGGGGGGCGGGGGAGCGGCCCTCCGTCGCGATTCGAAGGTAGGAAAAACTAGTAACAAAAATGCCGTAACGGTCATTGCTAAAGGGGGAGGCTCTGGAAGTACTGCTACTGCGGAAAAATGCCAATAGTTTCGTGCAGATTAATGCCCAGTCAGCACCCAAAATGATTGAAACCAGCTTTTGGGTGCAGAATAGGGAAACTAGCCAGCGCACCTAAAATGATTGAAACCAGCTTTTGGTGCAGAATAGGAAACTAGTCAGCGCCTAAAATGATTGAAACCAGCTTTTTGGTGCAGAATAGGGAAACTAGTCAGCGCCCAAAATAATTGAAACCACCCTTAATATCTGCAAGCGAATCTGAAATCTGGTCAGCGCCTAAAATGATTGAAACCAGCTTTTTGGTGCAGAATAAGGAAACTAGTCAGCGCCTAAAATGATTGAAGCCAGCTTTTTGGTGCAGAATAGGGGACTAGCCAGCGCCTAAAATGATTGAAACCAGCGTCTGTAGCCAGAATATAAATCCAGTCAGCGCCTAAAATGATTGAAACCAGCGTCAGGGGCAGAATAGGCGCCTCTCGCCATCCACCCTATTCGCGTAAATTATGGAAATAAATCAATCGCAATGGCATTGAGTATATGCATTGGTATGGGAAAGGCTATGAGATAACTTATCAGTCGAGATGATAAAAGTGTATGAAATTCCACACAAGGAGCTGTACTGAACAATGAGACGGTGCAATGTTTATAATATGGTTTCCGGTGTGACTGAATGCAATGAATATCAAACAATCATTCAACAAACTGAATTAGTCACCCAGCCCCTAAAAAAATGTACATCAAAACATAATATACGTATACGTACGGTACGTAAATAAACACTTCGTCAAGTAGACCTTTTCTCCAGCACGACCAATTCTCCACCACGACAACGTAGTATAATAATACATATATACACGTGTACGCTTGTAGATTGCAAGAATATAAATGGTGTTTAACCTTATCTACAACTAAGGTTACGATTACGCGTGATTTCATGCATTCAGCT